>VDFB02227205.1:0-15089 GCA_007258455.2 Sequoia sempervirens | reverse complement strand
ACCCAAGAATTATTGTCTACCATAGTAACTTCATCCAAAGATAATGCAATGAAATCTGACTCTTTTACTTTCTCCTTTAAATCTTCCTTTTCAATTGTAGCAAGACAGTTTTCCCATTCCCATCCAACATTTACTAACCAATGTGAGAAGGAATAGTGAGGAACATTCAAAAAAGATAATAAACCAAAATATTTTGTGTAGTCTATCATAGGACGCCCTTTGGACAAAATATGAAAAACAACACTCATCTAAACAATTTTTGACATATTTGCTACTTCCATTGCTTTTCCAAATTTAGCCTCAAGTGTACCTTTACATGGAGAAATGTTTGACATTCTTTTTTCATGCTCTTCATAATCCGTGACATACCTAACATGAAGACATTCTTCCTTTGATTTCCATCCCGGACGTGATTGTTCCTTTTCTGTCTATGATGATTTTTTCATAAACTTTTCTTGATATGCTTTTCTATAGTGTCAATCTTTAGCTACAATGTCTTGGCTCTTTCACATTTCCAACTACAAATCGTACATTTGGCCAATGTTTCCTTTTCAATATCATTTGCATTGCCAATCCCCACTGGTTTCATGAATGGGTACTTTGACAACCAACCAAGTTGAAAATTCCTTGTCATTTCCCACTCATGCCCCATTTTTTATTTTCTTCTTTTCTTGCTACCAACATCATCATCCTCATCCAAGTTAATTATCTCATTTTGGATAACCAGGCCTAGGGTATCCTTTGGAACATATTATGCAGTATTGCCATCCTCATTTGATACATTTTGATTTAAATCAATGACAATCTCAACTTGACCTTCTGGTGGCAGTGAGGTATTGTGAATGCTACCAATATATGGTGGAAGAGTTGATGATGTAGTCTATCTTGACTGATGGATCAAAAAGCTTGGTAATTCCAAAGTAAGACTCAGGAGTGGTACGTGATAAGTTTTTTGACAAGGAGTTGGCCTCCCACTTTTCTCTACCACTTAAGGGAGCGACATGAGTCTCTTCACCACTCTTAGGAGCGGCAGGAACCTTACCCTTGCTACTTGAGTCACTTGACATATTGATCTCTCCCTTCGAATAAAAACTGGAAAAAAATGTCTTCTTGTTTAAGAAGGACAGAGAATATAGATCCCATTCCGTACTCAATATTATCTCTAAAACTGAAGCAAGAATGGAAAAGAGATAAAGAAAACTTATTATTATAACAATATCAAGAAATGATCACTCACCTTTAAGTCTACATTTTTTATTTTCGCTGATTTCTGAATCAAGAAGTAGGACCTCAGATGGCACTTTCAATTGTATTTATATCAATCCATATTTGGCAAATTCCATGGGATTTTTAAATGGTATATTAAAAAATTGGTGAATCCGACGTGCTTATACAATGATACGTTGTAATTTTCAAGGCGAAATGTGTCCTCAAATGTAATTATTTTTTAATGTTATTGGTGAAATAAGTCCTCATAAGCAACTATTTATAAATTTTAATTGGCGGAATGGGTCTTCACAAGCAACTTTTCGTAAATTTTAATTGGCAAAATGGGTCGTGATACAATGTCATTTTAATAGTATTGGCGAATATGTAGGTGTTTTATTACATGCTTATGAGATTCCAAGCGAAAATATTGGTTAGTCCATTTGAAACGCGTAGTTTGTTATGGTGAATTTGTTGCTTAAATATGCCTCATAAAAAAAATCGTTGGCGAATGGACATGCATTGGACCAATAGTTCATAAAATCCAGGCAATTTGGACACCCTGTTGGGTGCGAGAAATTTTCCAATTTTGAATTGGCCGATTCCTAAAATTCACCAATTGGCGAAGATTCGCCACTAAAGTTTTCCCTACCAAGGTAACATTGCATCATTCTTTGGAAATATTGCATAATAATTGCTTCTCTTATATGGAAGGACATTGGTGTTGTAGAGAATCTCGGGCTTCTGTGAACCCTTATGGTTTCTCTTACATGATGTGTATACCCTATAAGGTTATAGTTATGTGAATTAGGGCCAACTTAAAAGTAGCAAGTAGAAGATACACAAGCCATACCGATAGATCATGAGAGATCATTTCTAAGTCCATACTATCATTCTATAAACTAGGGCTAGAAAATAGGAAATGAAAACATTATCCAAAATTGTGACTTGGGAGAATAAAGTAAGCAACACAAATCAAACCATTATAGAGCTCTACCACTTGGGTATAGTCTATAATCTCACTACTCGATAAGAGTATAAGTGTTCATAATTGGTGATAATGATTTCATATGTAAGGAAGCATCAATAGACCCATCATCATCATGATGTAGTAATTATCCTTTAGGATCATGTAATGGAAATATGTAATATAGATCAAGGAAATAGGGCATCAACGAGATATACACGAGAAGATAATATATTATTATCAATGCATAAGTTATCATCATTTAAAGAAGGGCTATGTGAAGGACAAGTATCCACAGATTCAATATGAGATGTAGAAAGGTGATCATCACTATATACACATCATCATGTATTAAGGAAGATATTTTTTCAAAGCATAAGTATTTATGGGAAGCTTTATCACCAAAAGGTAAAGTATTTATGAGAAGCTTTATCATCAAAAGGTAAAGTAACATTATGTATAGGTGAAGGGGGTGTGAGATCACACGCATAAGATTATCATCAGAGGTATAGTTTAATGACACAAGTATCTGTAACATAAGATGATAGTCATTAACCAACTCAATGAATGATGGAAAATATAAGGCATGGTAATATAAAATCTCCATAGACAACACATGCATATCTATAATAGAGAAAGTCACAAGGTATTGATAATGGATGTGTCATGTGATATGAATGATAAGAATACGCCAAATTTGATATTAATATATGTAAATCAACTAAGGAACAAGATCAAAAGGCTATCATAATGATGAATATCCTAGGGTGGGGTGAAAGGAATCAAATGTGTAGAATACACTTCCTACACTAATCTATGAGAGGAGGTATGTGCAAAAATTAAACTAATCATACTGTTATAAAAAGTAAACACAAAAGTAATATACTATTTCCCATTTATTTATGTGGACAAAACCATTTTAGGAGTAAAACCCCACACTCCAAAGCAACTCAATGTATTATTCAGTAATCAATGGTTTCAATACCCTTGATAAGTCTAATCCTTTCTATGAATATCACTAATAAGATACTTGAAGCAATTTTGGTAGCACAACAACACCTACAAATTCTCACTATCAAATTCTCCATCTCAAGAACCTAATAAACAGGAGAAGAAACACATGAAACCATAAAAAAGGTAACTAGGAAATGATGAGCTAAAACAAACCAAAATGTGGCACACAAATCCCTAACAAAATTCAATGCCTAAATCCCAAGATGAGTCCTTAGGCTAAAAAAAAAATTCCATCCACCTACCATAAGCTTCTCATAATCTACTCACCAACTTGGATGTTGCATTTGGATCTATTATCTCTATTCAAAGATGCCTTATGATATGTCATACGTTGCTCAACAAGTGTAACTCCCTCTTATAACTCTCTAATGTGTCAAATGTTCTTACATTTTTTATGTGGGAGGTCCAACTAAATGAAGGTAATAACTTTTGCTTTGGAAAGACAATTAAGCCCATTTAAAAAAAATTATAGATCTCAAAGATATCTATGGCCCTATAACTTATATTTAATTGGTAGAAAGCAAGGAAATAGAGGGTGTTGGTCATCTAGATTTTAAATTTTGAATTTTGAAAAGGCAGAGGTCAAATTCGTGGCTACAACACTAACTCGGTCATAAAAAAAGACCCTCGATGGAGTAACAATCAAATCTTGGTGGATGACAACTAAATATGAGTAGGTTTATAGATGAGTGTAATAAATGTGTGGTTTGGGTGAATGTATTAGAGTATGTGCATAAAAGGAGAGAGTAGGGACTAAATATATGGAAATGTGTGTACTAATAGATAAAAGCAAGGAGAATGAGTCTTACTTTTATACAAGAATACAATATTTATTGACATCTAAACATATCCATTTTTCAAAATAAACACAAAACTAAATGAAAATAATATGAATATACAAATTTTACCATTAGAACATCATCACAACCCTTTAATCTATCTTCAATATTTATTTATTTTTAGTGTTTTTTTTGCCCTTTTCAATACTAACAACATACATTAATTTTTTCATTGGAGTCTAGTCTCCCCATTGTCCCCATGGTACTGAAGGGCGTGTCGCACTAGTGTCACCGATCACGTGAAAAAAGTTTACTAGATGCACTCCAATTTATAGAGAGCGGCTACCCAATTCCCATATCTACAATCTAGAAAAAACATACATTAATTTTTTCGAAGAGGAATGATTCTTTGACAATGTCTCCATGTGTAGTTTTGCCCCTTAAGACTTATGCTAGTTAATGTAGTTTAACTTAAAATAAAGGAGGCCTTATTCAATCCAACTCTAGGCACCACCCCATTGGTGGGGTTTTACCCGTACTTTCTTCCAGATTGCAGATAGGCTAAACAGTCCTTCCCAATACCTTTGCCATGCCACGTGTCCGTTTAAAGGCCTCATACGGTTGATAACCAATAGAATGACCCGTTATCCAATCTCTTATCCAGACATCTATCTGAGCCATTTCTTCATCAATATTGATTGCATTCATTCATTCCTCAATAGAGGAGCAATCAGCTATCTCCAAAGTTAGCAAGAAAGAACATATCAGGGTGTGTGCCAAACATGGCGGCGTCTCTGGCAACAGGATCGACTCTGTTCCAACCCACCAAGCTCTGCATTCCCCGGAGCTCGATATCGTCATCAGCATCGTCACACGTGTGCAAGGCCCTGGGTTCGAAACCCGCGAGCTCCAGAATATCATGCTCGCTGCAAGAGGATGTCAAGGACTTTGCTGAGAAGTTCGTCGATGCATCCAAGATGGCAGCCTTCGCACTCGCCACTTCAGCACTCGTCGTGTCTGTAAGTCATATTTGCCTTCGATTCTTCTCTGGAAGTTTTTAATTTTTCACATTTTTTGTTCTGTTTTTGCCGATTCAATTTTGTGTTCTGGGTTTCGAATTTCCGGCGGTGAGTATATTATTTTCAGCACCATTTTTCAATGTTATTTCGAATTACTTTTGTGCTATTGGGTTATTTTTACTTTGCCTGTGTTTATTGGAAGTTTCACAGGTTTTATTGGCCTGCTGTTTAAGTGGTTTATTTTCAATGTTTTCAATTAATTGACATTTTTGGGTTGAACAGGTTTATTTTCAATGTTTTTCAATTAATTGGGATTTTTTGGTTGAATAGAAGATTGTAGTATTTTTGAGGTTAAGATAGTGTAGAAGATATTAAATTTAATTTTCTGTTATTTTATTTGGAGGATAATTTTTATTTTTATTTTTTTAAAATAGATCTTTTAAAGAAACTGGTGCTAAGGTATCTACTTAGTTAATCAGAATATCACTTCCTTCTTCGAATTTTATCATATAGAATGTAGTTTATAACATCTAAACAATATATTATTTTATTTTATTTTTGATATGGGAGCATGAGTCTTTAGGCTGAAACTTCTTTAGTTGAGAGTCAAGGACTTCCGCGTATCCATTCCATCAAATTCATCCAAGGCACAATCTCAGCCTCATCCCTTGTGCTGTGGGGTGCTTGCATTCAGCAAAGACTTGATCCCTGGTCGGCTCATTCAAACCCATAGATCAAGAACCCATTGACAACAATACATATTATTGATGAATTAATGATGTTATTAATATTTATAAAATCAAATAATTTATAGGATAAAGGGTTGTAATAAAAAGAATATTATATTAATACATGGAATAGGGACACCCAATCAGCCTTACGAAATTTCCAAAGTCTTAATATTGAATATTGGTTGAGTACGATTGATGAGTATGATAGTATGTTACTTGATTATACTATCTACTAGGTTCAAACCTCTAAAAATATGATATAAAAAATCAGACAAACCCCATACTTTCCCCAAATGTGAGCATACCACCATTTCTTAATATTTTTCCTCCAAAATAGGCTTTCATATATACTTTCTTGTGATATTGTCGTAGGTTTACGAATCAAACTCATTGACCCATGTTTCATGAGTGGTGGTTCACAAGAACCCATCTCTCATTATCTAACAAATGGTCCACTTAGCACTCATTGCATCTACGTGATGCTCAGAGAGGTGAAGCACTACCCATCCCAATACTACTCCAGCTCCAAGTGTGCTTAACCACGGAGTTTTCCCCAAAATTAAGTCTACTTAGCTTGCAACCCCATTTACAAAACCTTCAGTAAATATTGCGCTTTATGAATCATTCATTATAGACCCCTTTTATCTTATCAATTGATAAGTATCCAATCTCATAATAGAATTTATAAACATTTGTTCTGAACAAATATAGCTTCTCTATACTGTTTTGTTTCGTAGGTAGCATATCTCTACTCTCACCTTTCCTTGGTGACTTTTCAGGGAGCAAGCGCAGAGGGAGCACCAAAGCGCCTAACCTTCGACGAAATCCAGGGCAAAACCTACCTGGAAGTAAAAGGCTCCGGCACGGCCAATCAATGCCCGACAATTGACGGCGGCGTAGACAAGTTCGCCTTCAAGCCAGGCAAATACGAGCTGAAGAAGCTCTGCCTGGAGCCGACGTCATTCACCGTGAAGGCCGAGAGCGTGAGCAAAAACGCCCCGCCAGACTTCCAGAAGACCAAACTGATGACACGTCTAACGTACACGCTGGACGAGATTGAGGGCCCGCTGGACGTCGCCCCAGACGGCAAGCTCAAGTTCGAGGAGAAAGACGGCATCGACTACGCAGCAGTGACAGTTCAGCTGCCTGGTGGCGAGCGCGTACCCTTCCTGTTCACGATCAAGCAGCTGGTGGCCTCCGGGACGCCCGAAAGCTTCGGAGGAGAGTTTCTTGTGCCTTCCTACAGGGGTTCCTCTTTCTTGGACCCCAAGGGCAGGGGTGGTTCCACCGGCTATGATAACGCCGTGGCCCTGCCAGCTGGAGGGCGTGGTGACGAGGAGGAGCTGCTTAAGGAGAATATTAAGGACACGTCCTTCTCTACAGGGAAGATAAATCTGAGCGTGAGCAAGTCCAAGCCGGAAACAGGGGAGGTCATTGGGGTGTTTGAGAGCGTTCAGCCCAGTGACACTGATTTGGGGGCCAAGACTCCCAAGGAAGTTAAGATTCAAGGTATTTGGTATGGACAGCTTGAGTAAGGGCGGGCTAAGCTTCTTGTTTCTTGTTTTTTCCCATGTAATGGAACCAAAACTTTATCACTTCTTATCATAAATCTGTACATTTTTCTTGTTATGGGATTTTTTGTAATATTCCAATGTTAATGAGCATGTATTACTAATCTTTATTGGTTTTAAAGTATTTTAACAATGTTTTTTTGAAATAAAATCTAAAAGCAAATGAAAAAGGAAAAATAAAAATATGCATTGTTTACCTTCTTTTCTAAGATTTAAAATTACATATTATAGTAATTAAAATATTATTTGGAACCATTTAAGTGGTAAAATAGTAATTTGTGAGTAGATGAAACTATATTCTAAGCAATTTACTTGTTCTTAATATCAATTTTAAGAATCGTAATTGATTTTTTAATTATCTATTATTTTACTAGAAGTTGTTTTATTTATGATTGATAATGATATCATATTTGTAGAGATAAAGACACACGTTTCAAAATATTTAAGTTAGTAAATTGATTTTAATTTTAGTTTTAGATAAAGAAAGAGTTGAGTGTGATAATTTAATTTAGATAGAAATTATATGGGTTAAAATGAAAATAAGAAGGATTATGGTTTATTTGATTTTGATGGTTGATAAACAGCTTTGTGTTGTTTTCATCATAATTTTTTAAGCGCAATCTGAAATCACTAAAACTTGAATGTATTCAAAGTAAAATGATGAAATTTGAAGTAGTTTGTCCTCATAATTTTATGGAAAGATGCAATCATGCACATTTATATTATGTATTGTGTGATTATGTCCTTAGTAGATTCATGATATATGGAATTTGCCCTCCAATATGTGCAAAAGATGTTTGCTGGATATATATATGTATAAGGAAAATTTGATTGCTGCTATGAAGTATCATTGAGACCTACTATAACAATTTGAAAGAGTAGTAGGCTTCCTTGTTTATAGTCAAACCTTGAGATTGATTCAAAAATGATAAAAACTAAGGTGTTGGATATTGATGTAAACAAAGTAATCAATAGCTAAACTTGCATTTTTTGGTGACATACGTGTGAGTGTATTGTCTTAATTTGATTGTATATTATTTGTAATAATTGAAATAAACTAGAATGATGTGTTTAAATTCACAACCCTAGACACATAACTCAAGACCTTTTCCACTCCTAAACCACTCGAGAACATACATATGTATGCAAAGTGATTAATTCTAGAAGCCCGCTCTCCCCCCCTTAAAAATATAATGTGTAAAGTGTAAAATAAATAGAAAAAATGGAAGATATGTGCTTTTCTCTTTTATATTTTACCCTAACATTGATGTGTATTTAAAACTAAGTAAACATACATTCAAAAATAGAAATAACTAAAAATAACTTTAATAAAAATTGTACAAATTTTTTAAAATCTAAATCATTAGAACGAATGTATACTCAACATATACAAAATTATAATAAACTAAAAATAAAATTATTTCTAAAGAAAAGTACACACAAATCAAAGAATCAAAATAAACAATAATAGAATTGTCAATGAAAATATAGCATAAAATAAAACATAATATGTAAATGTGAAACTAGTAAAAAAATGTGTAACTATTAGTCATCAACACAAATTAAAAGGTTACATAAAAGATACTTCCATTTTCTCCCAAGAATGAAGAAAAAAATGTTTGTTTCCTTTTGACCATGTATAGCGATTCCAAATCTCATACTCAAATTTGACAAAGGCTAATTTTCATACTAGATGTACTTATGGACATGCCTAAGATATTTGCTTTACATGCCTCACATGTATAGGAACACAAACACATAAAAACACACAATTAGCATATTCCCATAAATTTACAAGTTATAATCAACACTTTCTCATTATTTTTCAAGTTACAATCTACAATTTCAATAGATATGTTGCAGTAATTAAAAAATCATTTTCTTACCCATTATTCATTTTAGGAATAAAACTTTGAGAAAAGGATGACTGGTGGAAGATATATCAAATAGCAAGTCAACAAACATCATTGCGTGTTGTTGGATACCTACTTCCTTTACACATTTTCCTTGTGTGACCTTTGTTGCACGTTTCTATTTGATACATATGTAACCTACCACCTTCTTTCCTTTTACATTAATGAATGACAATAACATGAACATGAATCACCTACAAAATGGAAACATATTTTTGTGACTACCTTTTGTACTAAATAAAATCTTGCATGTGAACAAAAGAGATGAACAAGAATTTGCAAGTGTTTTCAAAGTGAATCGCAATGGTCTATGAAGACAATCGTGTGTTTTCAAGATAATTGTAACTATATTTGAAGAGAAGCACATGTGCAAGTTGGGTGGGTAGAATCTTATGCATTTTTGAAGGGAAAGATATTTGAAAATTATTATTTTAGGTGTATTATTCTGTTATCCTATATTCTTCATAGTTTTTTACATAAATAGGATGGTTGATTATCTCTTTATTACTTTTAGTCTGCATGATGTTTTAGAACCTTGATATTTTTAAATATGTGTTGGTTACAACCTACTTATTTTTCATTAACAATCAACAAGAGACATGAAAATATGAATTAGATGAATAAGGAAAATAATACCTACAAGTTTTAGACAGCCTACTATATATGACTTAATATAAAAAACCTTAATTAGGTTGCCTATCATTTATGCAATATAGAAATTATAATCTTGAAAAGAGAATAACTTATCTTAGGTTTAATACACTATATTTTTCAACTTGTCTTTTGTTGTTGGGGTAAATAGGTCATCACCTGATAATTAATTAATCATCAATTAATTATTAGACACCTTTTACTTTAATAACTTAAGCTAAAATTAGGAAGTATTTTTTATTATTAGATTGAGCTATATTTAGAGCATGTTGTCTCACTGCAATAGATTATGACACGTCTCAATCTAATAAAACCCGCATCTAGGGTTTTCCTTTTTTCTTTTATAAGCATTCACCTTTCATTGTAATCATTCTTTTAGGTTTATGCATCAATAGAATCTCAGGTTGTTGAGCAAATTTATCTTGCTTGATCTTTTTTTCGTGATAGGATAATTGCTTGCAGGTGATTTCTGGGAGTCGTGGGGTTCAATCATCAACTCCAATATGATATTAGAGCACTAGATCTACATCCTCCTATTCAAAATTTGAGGGGTCTAGCCTTGAGAAAAAAATTGGTGCATTCTGGAGAAAAATGGACCTCTCCATTGCATTAGAAGTAGCCAAAAACCTAAATATCAACTATTTTTTGCCAAATTCTAGCAAAAAATTAGGCAATTTTTTTGGTTGCACATTTTTTACGCATAAAAATCCATACAACCATGCAGATCCATACAATCATACCATATCTATGCATATGTACATTTTTTTGCAACATTTACAAGCTTCTATGCATTTTTCTGCCCATTTTGTGTCATTTTAGACATTCTACGCATTTTTTTCAACTTTTTTTTTGTTTTTCTGACAATTTGGAAGTTTTTTGGTGAGAGTGGCTTTTCCAGTGACTCATGCAGATTTCCCTATGAGATGATGTCATTTTCTAGTGCCACCTAGTCGTCGTCAAGTCACCACTGCTGCAAATGGCATCACCAAGTCACCACCCACTAGCCACCAATCAAGGTTTTTTTCCCTTTTTGACCTATTTTCATAAATTCGCCATAAATTTTACATAGTGTCAAAATTGGGAAAATAAGATATCGTCAAAAAGATGGTTCCATGTAATTTCTAGTGGTGTAGGTATCATCATCATAATTTTTCTTCTGATTTATTGTATTCTCAATTTAAGTCAGATCTTCATTTTCTACTTTCGAACTCATAAGTTTTCACTTGTATCCTTGATTTTTGTGATTACAGTGGTGTTGGAAAGGTATTTAAAAACTCTTCATAGCCATACATGTAATTTTTCCAAAATATACACCAAATACCTTTTTTTTGTGATTATACATTTATGTCAATCACTTGACCGTTTTGGCACTTGGAAATGATTTGTTTGTGTGAGGACTTCATTTGATTTGCTTTATATGTAGTGAGGTTATTAATCTCTGATTTTTTTTATTTGAGGAATTATCATGGGTTTTTCTGTTCATCTCGATAAAGGATAACTATGAGTCTTGGTGACACGACATCCTAACACATCTCAGGTGGCTTGATATTTTGCCTTATCTTTATGGACGCATACCTACACCAAACATAATAGGGAGTTTATTAGCATGGGGTATTATCAGTGATCACGTTATAGGAGTGAATTGTTCTAGTTTTGATCTTTACACTATGTGTGTTGTATCAAACATTGATTGCTCCCACTCACTTTGGACTCGACTTTGGGAAATCCATGGAGACCCTCATAACCCTTTATACCAAGAGGATCCAACTGTAGATTGTCTCATTCCTCATGCAAATGTAAAATTGCATACCCTTTGATGATGATACTTTAGAGGAGCTTGAGTATATCATAGGTCTTTCATGTTCTAGTGGTTTAGAGACTTGTCTTCATGTTCCCCCTCTTCAAATCAAGACACCATCTTCATCTTCTATAGTTACTAAGTAGCTTGGCATCACCACATCCTTGGACCCTATTGGTTTAGTGCAATAGAACATCTATCTTTTTCTAGACATAGTTAATTGGGATTCACATCTTGTTGACATATCATCCTTGTTTGTAGAGTCTCATATTGCAAATTTGGAGGATTACTTTGAGGACATTCATCTCCTTTTTGTTGGCAGCCACATCATCTTCATCACCTTTGCAATTTTTTCTATATTAATCTTCATAGGTTTATGGATTGACATCATCTCTTTCCAACATGTGAACATTTGAGTAGTTTTGAAAGGCATGCAACATTTGAATTTTGATTCCTAATTCTTCCATTTTTTGGAATGGCTTCTCTAATCACTAGTGGATTTGTTTCTTCCTAAGGGGAAAAATGTTGTTTGTAGATAGTTGATTGTGTTTTGTCTTTAGTCATTCATCATTGGTACATGAGCTCTTTACTTATGGGGGGATTCATATCCTATTTTTCTCTCTCCCATTGGGGGGACATCTATTGTACTTGTATGACAAAAGTAGTCCTTGGGGGGTCACATTGAGTCCTTTTATCCTTCTTTCACTAATGTAGTTATGTAATTTTCTCTTTCGGAGAGGAGTTTTTTCCCATGTGGTTTTCTCCTTTTCTCTGGTTATGAGAGATTTCATTTTTTTGTACATGGGTACCTCATTAGGCCTTCTAGTTGGGACCCATTCTACATCCATTATTGCATTCTTTCTTAGTGTTTAGTTTCTCCCTAAGTTGATCTTAAGGGGGGTGTTGGTGTAAATAGGTCATTACTTCATAATTAATTAATCATTAATTATTATACATCTTTTACTTTAATGACTTAAGCTAAACTTAGGAAATGTTTTTCTATTATTAGATTGAACTATATTTAGAGTGTGTTGTCTTATTGCATTAGATGATGACACTTGTCTCAATCTAATCAAACCCTCATTTAGGGTTTTCCTTTTTGTTTTTATAAGCATTCAACTTTCATTGTAATCATTCATTCAGGTTTATGCATCAATATAATTCTCAGGTGGTTAGGAAAATTTATCTTGTAGGTGATTTTTGGGAGATATGGGGTTCAATCATCAACTCCAACAGTTGTAAGTTTATCAACAAGCTTTAAAAGGGTGTTTTATTTTTGTAAAATTTTATATTTTAAAAATGGAAAGATTTGAGAGCATTCATCAATGGTGATTTTGGTATTTTACATGGTTCTTGATTTTTTGAAAAACTAAAAATTGGAATTTAAACTATGTATGATTGTTTTTATCTTGTGGGACAAAAAGACTCCTTATAGAAATGAGATCAATCATCTTACAATGTGTGTGAAAATTGGAATTTAGACCATGTATGATCTTTTTATTTTGTAGGATGAAAAATTATCCCTTTAGAAATGTGATTAACTATCTTTTCCTTATTGTTAGTTGCTCAAGAACCACCTATTATAGGTAGATGTGTACCCTCACTTTCCACTTGGTTTGTAGAATAGTAGTGATTTTTATTCCAAGTCTTATGACTTACACTTTCTTCCTTTTGAGGTCAGCTGAGTTATATCCTAATGGATTTTGTGATGTGTATGTACATTGATTGGTGTCATTTTACACCAATGTATGATTTTTTGGGAATTAGATGTATAAGACGTGTGTGTACATTGATTGGTATTATGAATTTTTTTGGTGATCTAAGTTTTAGATCCCAAATCCTTAAGGTTGGATTATCTACTAGATGCTAGGGGTGTCAAACTTGGCAAGAATACCATAAAACCTATATTCAAGTTGGGAAACTAAGAACTAATTACTAGGGTGGGTAGGACCTCCTTCACTTATATCTTTGCTAAAACAAGTGGTTTTCCCTAAGGTTTTGGAATAGATATCATCATACAAGAAAAACTCTCACCCTAACACAAATTATACTTGTTGTATAGTGCACCCCTACTATCATTGTCACTTTGTGTTTGTGTTGGTTTGGGGAACTCGATGATAAGAACTTATTAAAATATATTATCTTCCATATGACTATTTAAGAGTGTATTTTATAATAACCACTTATGTTGTTATATACATTCAGACATGGCAATGAAAACACACTAAAATTGATAAAACTAAAAAGATGTTTATATTAATATGTTGTGTGTTGGAATTATGAGGAGATGGAGCTAGTAGCATATTGTTTCCTTTATCCATTTGGGCAAGAAAGTCTCTAAGTTCATACAAAAGATGTAATAACTAAAACCAAAGGTGATACCTTTATCAAGATACCACAAAAGAGTATGCTTTTCAAAATGTACAAGCAAGCTAGGCTCTACACATACATTCAAAAAACAATAAAATATTACAAAATATTAAATGAGTCCACTTAGTAATCTATGAGCATACCCATTCATTTCCTTTATTATGTTGAAAAGATACCTTACAAAATTTTTGCAAGGATTTTACAATTGTCTACTTGACCAACTAAACAACACATCTAGAAATACATACCAAACACAAGGAGACACACAACTAAGGTTTATTTTTCCTTTAATCATTCGATCTACAAAGGTTGTAAATGTTTATTACAAATTTGGGTCGAACCAAAATATCTTCACCTAGAATTAGAAATTGAAACCTTAAAGCTTCTTGAGAATATCACTATTATGTTAGTTCTACAGATGCTCATCTTTTTTCCTCCTTTTTCTTCTTTCCATCCTCATTTCTTCTTGGTACATATAAAAAATATATATCTTTCAACACAATCAAGAGATCTTGGGGAAATAATCATGGTTGTTTATAATTGGACAAGCCTCCCATGTCTTCTTGCATCACCTTCACATGGCTAGACACTTGAAACCATACCCTTTACATCAACAACCATATGGTTGTGTACACTATTCATGTCTAAGAGGGACCAATAGGTACCAAGAGGCATCTAAGAGCGCTCATATTTCAAATCATATTCATTTCAAGACCATTAATAACATCTTGGGTCATGCAAGGAAGTAGGTAAGTCTTTTTCATTCAAACACCAGATTTTCAACACTTGGCATACTAGGAAAGGAAAGTTTGGGAGGCATGTTGGGACAACCAAGTCTAAAATCCCAAAAAGGGGATTAGAGGGGAAAAGTGGACTTGGAGGGAAAGGAATGCTAGGGATGACATGTTTGATAGGGATGCCATAATGAGAAACTCTGAAACTCCAAAAAGGGAATAGAAGGGAAAAGTGGACTTGGAGAGAAAGGCATAACATAGGTCCAATAGGGATGTCAAGATGAGAAACATTGAAATGGGGCTCAGAGGGGGAAAGTGGACTTGGAGGGAAAGGCA
>VDFB02227204.1:0-14574 GCA_007258455.2 Sequoia sempervirens | reverse complement strand
AAGGACATTTGAAATTGATTGCAATATTTTGATGTTTTTGAATTTTGTTTATCATTTGAGCTCCCTATCATCACTTGTCAAGACTGCCATAATCCATCATATTATGGTGTGTTTTGATTGGTCAACATAGAGGCATATCTTGATCTTTTTATGTCTATTTGTGTCTTCTTGGTTGTCCCACATAGTACCCACCAAGATCTCCGAGGTCTTGTGTTATGCTGGGGCATCCTTTTGTGCTTATGGTTATCTCAATACCTGGCCCGACCAAGGTCTTTGTGACTTTGGGGTGTTGGGGTAACCTTCTTGTCTGTTGTGTTTGTTTTGTGCATTAGACACTAATTCGCCTTGGTTCTTCATACCCTGGTGTCTTGTGTCTTATGCTATAGCAAAAATCAGTGCTCCAAAGATGGTAAATTGCATTAGGATTGTATTTCATTTTCCATTTCATCCTCTTGCATGTATCCCTCCATCCATTCATCCTTCATCCTTATCTCACATCTCTATCCAACCCCCATCCATTCCACTTAGCCCGAATCATCTAATCATATCCTTGGTCTTGTCCCCAGTCTTGTTACTAGCCTTGACCCCCCATTATCATCATCATCCATTATTATTATTCCCTATCCCTTCGGTGTTGTTTTGGGATGTATCCTTCCCTCATCAACAACACTTTCATCATCATCGGGAGGTATTCTTCCCTATCTTTTAGTGGTGTTTTGGGATGTATCCTTCCCTCATCAATACCACTCAGTGGGATGTATCCTTCCCTATCCTCATGTTGTTTCGGGATCCTTCAATCCGTCATTGACAACACTCCATCCATCCTCAACCCATTTTGCCTTGTACCTTGACTGGGGCAACATCACCTTTTGAAATCCATTTGTGCTCCATCCATCTCCTATCGCTTCTCTTACTCTCTTCCCCATCACCTTGCATCATCTTCCTCATCTCCCCTTGCATCATACATTTATCTTGTTTCGAGAGCACACACGTATTCTCTAACCCACACATGTCCTCTAGGGGCATCCTTCATCCCTAATTTTCATCATCATCTTTCTTTTTCCCCTTCCTAGTCACTCCTTTGAAGGACTGCATCTTTTCCAATCTAACCATCTTCTTCTAGTTCTATATTTTATTTATTCTTTGAAATGATGCTACTGCAGTCAATTCATCTCTCAAAGAGGGGGAAAATGTGACACATCCAAATTTGACACCTCTCTAATTTATCCAAATTTTTCTCGCCTAAACATCCCTCTTATCCTGTGCTAATTAAGTAATATTACTATTATTAGCTAATATCTTTAATTCTTAAGAATTCCTACAGCCGAACAATAATTAAATACCTTAATTCTCCTTAATTTCTTTTATCAACAAATTAAATAAATATTACATTTATTAATCTCACATGTCATTTTCATCTAATCCTAATCCATTTCCTAATCTCTTCATTAAGGATGTGCACATGCTTAATCCTTGATTAAGATGTGTCACATCCTCCAACTTTTGCAAGTTGGCTTTTAATCCTCATTTATCTTCTAATTATTGATTAATTAAACCTAATCATTCTCCAAGGAATTTTTAATTCCTTTTTATTCTTCCTAGATTCCCCTCTTTTATATGTGAATTTTTAATTCACATTCCATCCTTCCAAGGCTTCTAGAACCTTGGACTTGTCCCAATCTCCACATGTGACCTCAAGTCCCACCTTTTTGAGCCTGCACTTTTATCCTCTAGATCATCCTAGGAATGTGAATTTTTAATTCACATTTATCCCCCAACCACCTTTCCTTTTCCCATGTAGATTTTTGAGGAATTCTAAAATTCCTCAAGTGTCCCTTTCACTCCCACTTGGGGACAAGAAATCCCTTTTTGTGGAAATCCTCTCATCCCCCAAGGTGCATGTCCTTTTCCACCTCATGTACCTTTTTTGACAACTCATCTCCACCTCATATCCTCTTGTCCACTTCACCCTCCACATGTCAAGATGTGAGGGCTTGTGGGTTCTCAACCCACCATAGCCCTTCATCTTGACCTTGTTGGATCAATCTTGACCCTTGAATTCTCTAGAGAATTCAAAATCTTCTATAAATACCCCCTCTACAAGGGCATTTCCAACACTTAGCCATCTTGCACCATTATGCTGCCAATTTGCATTCTCAACACTTTGCACTCTCATAACTACATGCTGTCCATTTGAATCCTTAAGCCTTTTCAATCATTTAGCCATCTTTGCTCATCATCTTGCATATTGAATCTTGCATTTAGACATTCAAACAATCATCTAAGGAGCACACAACCAATCCAAGCAAGGGCCAATCAAAGAGGTATCAACAACAAGGGAGGTAAAAATATTTGTGTTTCATTTTATTTGCATTCCTTTTCGTTGAACCACTCTTTTGGCTAATCTCGAGGTGTCCTTGGTATTTTGTTATTCATGTTTCTTAGTTATCCTGCTACATTTTAGAGCAAAAGAGGGACTCCAAGGTATATGATATAAATCACTCAAAGTGTGATATTCTTATTTGTAAAATTAAAGGGGTCGCTCATGTATGCCATTGAAGAGAAAAGATAAATATTAATTTATGACTTGGAGAGGGTATATAGGGAAGTTATTTTCAGTTACCCAACATTGGGAGTAAAATAAGGTTATTTGAAGTCAGTTTGGAAACATTTTGAGCATATTTAGGGACCTTTTATGGTTTGATAAGATCAACTTGAATTTTTCAACCATGGAGAGTTATTTTGGTAAAGATTCAAGTCCTAAATTTTTGGCTTTGTGGGTGCTTACGAAAATGAGGTTTCTAGAACCTTATTTTGGGGAGCAACTTAGCAGTTTGGCTACTTAGCCATCTTGTAACTCATTTTTGAGTCAGTTCTGGATATGCAGATAGAGACTTTGTGACTTTGAGATTCCCTTGTCATAATTTTGCAAGTTTTGTAACTCATTTGGAGCATAATATACATAGTTTACCTTGGTCATTGTTGATGATTCAGATTACCTTCTTGTTCTTGCAAAGTATTTTGCATTTTCAAGTGAAAGATCAAGTTATTTTGTGAAATTTTTCCTATTTTATTTTAACTTTGCCTCTTTTTGCATACCTTTCTTTGCAAAAGTAGCATTATACAGGTTACAAACCGTGTTTATAGAATTGCACATGAATTTTAATTTGTGAAAATTACTTTTCCTTCTTTAAAATGTGTGTAAGTCAAACCTGTTTGTGAAACACTTATGCATAACCTACAAAAACTTGATGTGTAATCTCATGTTCATCATCAATACTCATGTGTAATTTAAGTATCCCATAGCCCTTGTCAATTCAATGTATCACCCATTTCATTTCATATTTTCCATATGTTTTCATTTTATATAGCCATATTTTTACCCTTTTCCTATCAAGTCTTAGTTTAGGTGATATTACCAGTTAGGAACCGGCCTAGAACTCAGAGGTTTCACTTCATTTCAAGTGTCCCACATAGAAGTGAATCCAATGTTTTACCAAAATTGTTGAAACTTGTGTAGTTCAGAATCAGGTGCAAATTTTGGTAACTAACAATAACCTTTTGTATTTCAATTCCAGAGGATTTAGAGGGTGTTTAGCATGTTGAGCATGAGGTTATAAGACAAGATCAAGAACATGATGTAGCCCCATCAGGTAAAGAGCACCACACTAATGTTCTTTTAATTAATGAAATACTTGTAACAATAATAATGAAACATATCAATTTAACATTTCTTTGTTATTGCAGCATACCCACCCTTGCAGTGGTCTCCACATCATGAGTACACGACTAGACATACATTAAGATCATGAGAAGAGGGTAGAACAACTGAAGGGGGGATAAATGATTGAGAAAATGATACTCCACTTCTATTTTTAGCTGCAAAAAAGAAACAAAAAAAAGTGATTTTAATCATATTATGACAACCATATTTTTTATAATATGTTAATGAATGTTAAAAACTTATATTATTGACAACCATATTTTTGATAATATGTAAAAATTGAAAGAATGAATGTTATATGTTAATTAATGAATTTTATATGTTAATGAATGAATGTTATATGTTATTAAGGGATGGATGAATAATTAATGTTATATGATCGGGTATGGGGAATTCAGAGTGATGTGAGGGGGGGGAGGAGCCAAATGAGCTTCCACCATCACGTGTTTGGCCATATTATGTAGAGAATATTAAACTATTCTCGAAACAAAGAGAAGCTTAATAAGGTAATGCACTTTTCAATATTTCATTATGCTACACTTTTAAGCTTATTCATGCAAAGAGAAAAACCCATACATATAACCATGTTAGGGAGGGAAGATGTTTGAATGATTTTTTTTTTTAAACTGCAAGGTTTCATTGCAATTTCAATGAACATAGCTCAACAAACCAAAAAAAATTGTGATGAGGTTGTTGTACACGTGACGTAGTTTTCATTGTAATGGAAATGACGGTTTGCTTCACCTCGTCAAAAAATGGATGAATGTTTGGTGTTTTTTCGACGATTTCAAATGGGCGTTATGCAACGTTTTGTATTTTTTGCGTCGATAGATGGATGAAGTTACGTTGATTTTGTGATGGACAACACCAACATTTTCCATGGCATTGACCGAGAATGCTAGGTCATGGTTTCGACGTATAAAAATTGGTCGTTAAAGCGACAAAAATCCAATGACAAAATTTAAATTAGTGTTGTGTCGGTAAGTCAAGAATATTTTATCGATATGTCACCAAACATTCATCGGAATTTGTAGTCAAATACAGTAGTGAACCCATTTGAAACTTATCTGTTTTGGAATTGGTGTCATGTTGATGTGAAATGACGACCCTTTCCCAATCTTGTGATTAGTGAGCCTATTTCAATCAATTCTATGGAAGAGAATCAATGAAACCATTGTGATTGATGTATGAAAACCTAGTTTATGCTAAAAATGAACATGATGCAAGCTAAGTTACCATGATTTTATGCTACAAATGTACTAATTATGCTATTGCTAAGCTAATCTAAGCTAAAGCTAAGCTAAAAGATGAAAAACCCTAATTTATGAACAAGCTAAGATGGATGCATGTAAGCCATTAATGGATGCTCTAAGCTACTATGCAATTAAAATTAACTAAGATAAGCTAAAAGTGAGTAAATATGAGAGTATAGATGCAAGTGAATTCAACAACATAACTTTGCTTTGAAATATGGATCCATTTGTCTCCAAATAGTGACCTATTTATAGGAGAGCAATTAGTTTAATTGCTAATTAAACAAGGTTTAATTTATGCAATTAGGGAATTAGAAGAATTAAGAGATGTTTATTAAATTAGATGATTTAATAAATGGGGGAGGGGTGAAATGATATTTAATTAAATAACTTAGGGTTATTTAATTAAATAAGATGCCTTAGGAGATTAAATTAAATGAAGTGTTAGTACAAAAAGAGATGAATTAACTCGATTAAATTAATTAGGTCAATAGATGAAAATTATGCAATTAATTAATTAGCTAGGATAATTAAATCAATTAAGCGAAAAGAGGATGGGCTAAAGAGGAAATGATGTTGGTAAATCTAATTTAAGTGTATGATATTAATTAGGACATTTTTCAGTGTCTACATTTTTTCCCTCTTTGAAGCGAGGTACCTATTGCTTCGGTTCAAAGAAGAACACTTTTCAAATCAAAACTACTGCTTAAATCAAAAAATATATTTTTTAAAATTTTTTAGATGCCCCAATGGAAGGATAAAGCTGACTCCCTGCCCCCTCGAGAAATCGGGTGAAAATTTTGAATTTTGGGTTGATTTCTTGATAAAGGTTCAAAAGCTACCCCAAGTGTCCAAAAAGGCTCTAGGATACAAGAATAATGCCAAAAATGCAAAAAAACAATGCAAAAATACGCTAGATGAGGAAATTCCAGTGAGGGTCGATTACACTTGACTCATGATGAATCAAAGCATCACTTCACCAAACAAACCTACATCTACAAACAAGATCATTCAAATTGGAAAATTAAACTAAGCATTTAATTGAAAATGAAAGCTACAAACTACACAAAAATAGTTGAATTCCTAATCTAACCCATTTGAAACTTATCCCATTTTGGAATTGGTTTCGTGTTGATGTGAAATAATGACCCTTTCTCAATCCTGTGATTAGTGAGCCTATTTCAGTCGATTCTATGGAAGAGAATCGATGAAACCATTGTGATTGATGTATGAAAACCTAGTTTATGCTAAAAATGAACATAACGCAAGATAAGTTACCTTGATTTTATGCTACAAATACATTGATTATGCTATTGCTAAGCTAATATAAGCTAAAGCTATGCTAAAAGATGAAAAAACCTAATTTATGAACAAGCTAAGATGGATTCATGGAAGCCATTAATGGATGATCTAACCTACTATGCAATTAAAATTAACTAAGATAAGCTAAAAGTGAGTAAATATGAGAGTATGGATGCAAGTGAATTCAACAACATGACTTTGCTTTGAAAGATGGATCCATTTGTCTCCAAATAGTGACCTATTTATAGGAGAGCAAATGAGGAATGAATGGTTGAGATTGAAATTCTTAATCAGCGGTTCAAGATGAAGGAGATGAGAGGCATGGATCATGGATTCTCATCAACGAATGAGAATGCATGATGAAATTTAATCAAGGGCTCACACTTGCCTCAAACAAACATGCTTTTGACCTGCTCACATAGGTCAAAGGTAACTTGCTCAAGAGGTTGAAGGTTTAGCTTGTTCAAGAAGCCAATTGAGTTGATTGGAGGAGAGAGAATATTCCTTAGAATATTCCTTTGGGAGAGGAAAAAGACAATTTACAAATTAAAACAAAGTTTTAATCGTGCAAAAAAGGGATAAAGAATATTCCATGGGAATATTCCCTTTGCTTAGAGGAAAACTAGTTTAATTGCTAATTAAACAAGGTTTAATTTATGCAATTAGGGAATTAGAAGAATTAAGAGACATTTATTAAATTAGATGATTTAATAAATGGGGGAGGGGTGAAATGATATTTAATTAAATAACTTAGGGTTATTTAATTAAACAAGATGACTTAGGAGATTAAATTAAATATTTTTATTTATTTAATTTAATTAGATGAAGTGCTAGTGTGAAAAGAGATGAATTAACCCAATTAAATTAATTAGGTCAATAGATGAAAATGATGCAATTAATTAATTGGCTAGGATAATTAAATCAATTAAAGTGAAAAGAGGATGGGCTAAAGAGGAAATGATGTTAGTACATCTGATTTAAGTGTATGATATTGATTAGGACATTTTTTCAGTGTCTACACTACCAGATTCAAAAGAAGAAGATAGAAGATTGTTACAATGAGAAATCCATCTTAGAGCAACATAAAAGATCCACCACTACTTCACTAGAACATTCAGACTCTCTCTATAGAATGTAGACACCTTCTACTCATTATTGAACTAGTAGTCTTAGGCATTAATGTTCATACTGCATTTCACACTTTCACACTTCACATCACATACACCACTCATACATCCTCCATCAACTCATCACTCATATATACCATCCTCAACCTTGAAAATAATTCACACGGTTGGTTATGCACCTCAAACGTGCAAATTCAAATTAGGTTGGCACCAAAATATTCTCATGATGGAGAGGAATGAAGGTGGACCACAACACACCTTAACTCAGACCCAAATACACACATACATAGCATGCCACACTTTCGAAAACACCAAAGAATAGTTGCAATTAGTGTAAACACCCAAGGTCAGTTGAACCTGTGTTAACACCATTAAACAATTAAGTACACACTTCTTTTGATCCAAAAATAAATTAAAAAAACACATACATCACTTGAAAATAATTTGGAATATTCCATCAACACCCCAAAATCCAACAAATCCTTTGCAACAACTTTCACTTAAAGAAAGCACTCATCCTGTACACCCAACTAACCTTCCATATACTATAACACCTGAATCCAACCTTCTGGAGCCCCAAACCACAAACAAAATAGATTGAATATAGATATGAGCAATATAAGTAGACCCTCAGATCTACAAGACCAAAAACCAAACTATGGAGAAATATAGAGAAAACCATTTCTCCTAGACAACACTACTTTCTTAGTTCACACATTGGTGAACACAACTTTCTAGGCACAATAATATAAAACAATAAAATATGGATATGCCACCTCTAAACACCTTTTATCAACATATCCAAACCACATAGGTAGATCTTTAGCCATGAAGAAATGCAAAGAAAAACACTAAACACCACTCTGCCACACTAAGTACACTTCACCAAACTGTTTCCTATTTTATTTAAATTTTCTCAAAAACACTTGGAAACAAAGTATGAAAAGAACAAACTCAACATCTGGAACACCTTTTTAGCATCTCAACCACACAAGAAGTTGAAAATCACCAGCACATGCTCATCAAAGCAACACTAGAGGTTGACATCAGTGATAATACTAATGACAACATAATGCAAACAATCAAAGCATCTCCATAGGTTGATATCAATGCAACAAAAAAAGTCTATTGAAATTAATGAAAACAAAAAATTCCAACATATACTCCCCTAACTAATATATACATGTCTACATGAGAGTAATAAAATCCAAAAATCTGACCAACTCCCCCTAATAGTGTTATCCATCAAACCGGATCAAAATTGGAACTAAAACATTATCTTCTAACATCTACATATATACAATGAAGTTTGAAATGCTTAAAAAGAAAAAAAGACATGTACACAAATCAATTAGAAGAAGATGGAACATTGGTGTATAACACTTGCAATTCTTTGCAAGGTAAAGTCCGGCTTCTGGAATCTTTCATCACTTCTGAAATACTTTCCAATCTAAACATGTGGTTCACAACCGCAAACTCCATGAGGATTTCTTCACCTTCATTCAAACTATTAAGTACCAGATTTAACTTGATTTCTTTCTCCACACTAGTTAGAGCACCAGATATAGATGTAAACTTTGCATTCACTAGGTGTCTAAGCTGTCCAAACTGCACTATGGTCTTTTCTCTTTGCTCCTGTAGTTGGAAGAATTGTTCGTGCATATTTTCAATAGATGCTCTGGTGGATCCATTTGTATCATTCACTGGATCATAGACACCAGATACCTTATGAACCTGGGACTCAATAGATTCCATCTGACTTTAATATTCTTGGTTGAAATGGGCCACTTCATACAAAATTAAAATAACACCTTGGCCTCATCAACACAAGCCTACACATCCTTAAGGTTGTTCTAACATTTATTATATGTAGTAGAACACTTCTCTGTTATATCCATCAACCTTATCTCATTCATCTTATTACTCATTTCTTTATCCAATCTTTCCTCAAGTTCACTAGTGTACTCTTTTAAGAGAATCAATCAAAATATTCAAAATTATATACACTCGATAATAAGATATCAATACTTACATTGGGTATGCTCTCTTGCACCATCTTCATTGATTCATTTATTAAATCCACACTCTTCTAACATGTTTGAAAAATTTCTTTCTTGGTGGAGGTATGGAATGCATTTGCCAACTATAATTTTTGTATGGGAGTCATTTTTTCCATGTCTACTTGTCCTTGCTACATTGGGTTTTGTAGTATCTAGGAAAAAACAACAAGCTAGTATTGTAGTTGCATGCTCAATAAGCTCTTTAAGGAATCTCTGGAGGTTCTGGAGGATTCTCCAACCAACTTCTCATCAACACGTTTCTTTTTCAAAGCCTTTTCCTTTTCACCAATGATGTCTTTTGCTTTTTCTTTATTTTTCTCAACATTGCCAGGATCTTCCTCATCCTTCTTTTTCATCTACACTCAAATTCTTCTTTCTTGTGGCCTTAGCCTTCACTCTTCTTTGGTGTGTGGAACCTTACTTCTTTACCAAAGGAGCCTTTTCTTTTACTGGAGCACTCTGCTATTTTTTGGAGGACTGGTTGACTCCTTTCTCTTAGTTCTATTGGTAGAAGGAAAATTCCTAGAGGAATTGGGGGCAATAAGAGAGGATGTAGATGTTCTACCAGATCTCCTTGTATTGGATGCACTTGCTAGAGAGATAGACATGTTTTTGACTTTCTCCAATTGTTCCTTTGAAGGCTCATCGTCTTTGCAACCTATATAGTCTTTTTCTCAACAAATTTCTTTATTTTATTCTCCCTTTGTTGCATGTGCACATCCATAGAATTCTCCTCATATGTACCATATATTCCTTCAAAGGTTTCTTTAGGTTTTCTTAACATATGGTTAGCTAGACCAACAATTACATCCTCCACACAGTCCTAGGCTCAACAAACTCCATTATGCAAGAGTCCTTGCTCACCATGAAAATGATGTCATTCTTGTAATTTTCCACCACACTCTCAAAATTATTTATCTATCTCGCATATTTTCTTGGAAAGTTAAAGAATCCCCATAGTTCCTTCTTCTATGTGTCTTCATCTCCTAATCTCAACAATTGATCATGATTTGATGTGCCATAGGTATCTCCTTCAACCATACTATGTTTCTAGTTTTGAGAACCTCAATAAGAAAGTAGAAAAGAAAACAGATAGTTAAGGTATCAAACTTGAAGGGCTACCATGAGTCCTTGGTCTTTTGCAAATTTTCTAGGAGTTGCTCCCTCAACAACTTACACAAATCATAATTAACACCTTTATTTACCATCTCGTGTGCAATGTTGATCGCGGTGGTAGAAATAGATTTCTCTCTATTTGTGAAGTATATCTTATACCCTATTACCATTGTTTCATATTTCACCATAGGTTCTCTAATGTCTTTCACTGTTAGAGCTCTGTTGTCATATCATGCACTTGTCAACTCCATCACCATTTCATTCTTCACCAATTTGAGTGCTAGAATTGGTCTAATTGAGGATAATCCTGTAACAACACTAATCACCTTCTTGTTTATTATATGTGAAATATCCAACCACATAAACTTGTCATGAATTCTACTTAGGGTGTATTTGACTCACTCTTCCATGTAGCAAAAGATAGGGAAATTTTTTGAGACATTGAGCTTCTTCTTTGCCAAACTCTTGAACTTGGATTTTAATTCAAATTGATCTTTGATGAGTTCTTTAAACCACACATCTCCTAGCTTAGAGTGATTATACTCATCCAATTTAGCATGAATGTATATCCTGACATATTTTGTGTGCAACATGCCATACAAAATGCTCGAGAATGCATCATCTAGATCAATCATCATCAACTTATCAGGGTGTTGTTTGAATTTTGGACAAGGTAAACCCTAAACCTCGACAACTTAAGGGGTATACATTTTTGAAACAAATTGAAATAACTTATGAAACTAGGGAAATTGGAAACTGTAAATACATTTTAATTCTCTTCACTCCATTGCTCTTCTCTCTTCAAATACTCATTTATAAATGACTTATAAATATGTTAAAAACACTTATAAAACCTTTTTGAAACTAACCTAATTCACATTGAATACACTAATTTGAATTTAGGAAAAAAAAAATGATAACCCTAACTATAATGCACAATCACCTTTGATTACTTTGTAAACTTCTGCATCTTGATATTTTCCACCAGTATTTTCACTAATAGGTCAAGCATATTGACCTACATCCCATAGCCTCTTGTTGAAGGTATCAACATGATATCTTTGGAAGACACTTAATGATCATTTGTTAAAACTCCCCCTAAGCCAAAGCTCTTAATTCAATTTTTAGAGGAAACATCTACACCAAAAGTTGGCACAGAATCATCCTTAACTTCACCATCTTCCTTATTTCTCTAGATCTTATCCATCTCTTTCTTCATCTCTACTGGATCAACCCTTTTCACTAGATCATTCTTCTTTACCAAATTATTATTCTTCACATTCTTGCTTCTATGAAATTTAGCTATATGTCTAGGTTTATTGCAATTGTAACAAGTGACAACATTTTGAACCAGCTTACTTCCAACTGTTTTGGATCTACATTGATTAGCTTTGTGCCCAAATCCATTGCATGTATAATATTAGCCATTGAAAGATTGAAATATCATACCATTGCTATAACCATTCATCATTTTATTTTTGCATTCACTAGCTCTATGACCAAATCTATTGCATGTAAATCACTGACCAAGAAATGATTGAATATTCTAATTCATTCAACTTCTACATTCCATAGAATTATGTCGAAACTTATTGCAGGAATAAAATTAACCATTAAAAGATGGTTACCTTTTGCATTTGGTTGTCTGCTTGGTGGTCTTTTGAAGTTTTTCCTATGATTTTGGACCTATTTACCATTGCCCTTCTTGTCCTGAATCTTGTTTTTAGTTCATTGTTCTTCCTTTCAACAGTTGGTGTCTAATCTACCTTTGAGATTTCTCCATTTTCAAACCCTAATCCACCTTTTTCTTTAGAATTCTCATGATTTGTAATCATTTCATCAAGCATTGTAGAGCTCATCTTAAATTTGTATTCTTGAATCTTTATTTTCTCTAGATATGATCTCAAGGTTGTTGCAAAGATGGTTGTCATTACACAAAAATATTGACCTGTTAATACCTAATACAACTGCTAGAGTTAATGAGTCCATGGGAGGTGGTTAAGCCATGTCATGAACCAAAGCGTTGCACTACACAAGACAAGGATACCAAGGGTGCACACCTTGAAACAATCCCCCCAAGGTAAGTGTGGGGTTCAAACCTGTGACTTAGGCTCTAATACTAATTGTTGCATAGATGGTTGTCGTTGCACCAAAGATTGACTTGTTAATGCTCAATACAATAACTAGAGTTAATGAATCTATGGGAGTTGGTTAAGCCATGTCACGGACCCAAGTGTTGCATTGTACAACAAAAGGAGACCAAGGGTGCACACCTTGCAACAAAGGTCATAACTTCTTGTTCAATATTTGAGCATTCTTCAGATTTGTCTTTTAGTTTAGTGTTTAGGTAGTCTTCCACTCTTTTACTTTCTTCAATGTAGAATTTTAGGTTGGGAATGATCTCATTTGATTGCTTAAAATCTTTGATCCTATTTGTAGCTTTCTTGAGTTTTTCTCTCAATATCTTAATACATTTATCTGCATCACTAAGATCCTTTTTTAGATCTCTATTACCAGATTCTTCTTTATCCAAATCATCCAGGGAAGATTTTAGTTCTCCTTCCATATCAACAATGCAATATTCTTTAGTAAATCCTAACATAGGAATTTATTCTAGAGTAGGATACTTCCTTGTAGCCATGTGTTCAATTCCAAGATCTACCTCAATGATCAAACCAAATGAATGAACCAAGCTCTGATACCAATTGTTGAACACACAAAATACTGAGAGGGGGGGAGTGAATTGGTATTCTCTGAAACCACTTAAACATTTACACATTCATTCTACATATCATATTCAATTTGAAGTAAGGAAAGAAACCATGAAAACAACTATCAAATAATATAACACATCAACACTATATTTTTACATGGAAAACCCAAAATGGGAAAAACCACGGTGAGGATTAGCTCACAATATATAATAACTAGTTATATGATAGTATAGAAAGGCTCACTACTAGGTGGACTCATTTTCCAGTAGAATCACTATCTAGAGAATAAGAGAAATAGAAGAGAGGGTGACTCATTGCAAAGATTTAAAATGCTACAAATGCACCTACGGTATGTAGGAAATACAATTCCACTAAAGCTCAAAATATTGAATCAACACACTTCATATTACTCTTCTCTGACACTCTATTTTTTTCTGCATTCACATTACATTCACAAGATCTACTTAGGAATTCACACACACAACTTAATCCTCACTCTTTAACACCAAAACATGATCTTATACTTTTACCCATTACATTCGTAAAAGCCTACAACATCAATTAGGTTGGCCTAAATAGATGTATCATCTAAAGCAATAACTAGTTGGACCAAGATAAAACATGTATGCTTCACACCTTATTTCAAAACTTGTAACACATTAAATATGTCAACATGGACCTATAATATCTCCCACATAACCAATCAACACTTCCATTAACTCCGCATGACCTAAAACATATTAGGTCAGCACTGTTGGTGAACAACATCAAATACACCAACTGATTATCCACAAACTGACCTGCAAACCTCTAAGCTACATACCACTTGGAACATAGACGCAATTGACACCCGTAAAAAATTCCACAAATACACAAGACCATACATTCTTTTGCGGTGAAGTGTAGACTAATCAATTAAACAAGTACTTTGTATAGGAAACACTATCACTAGCAAACGCTATATACTATCATCCATAATTTTGGATTTAAGATCCCCTAACATCCAACAAAATTTCCTTAGAACTGTAGACCAGAATACTTCAAGGAAGATCAATGTAGACAAAAAATTGGATGCATAGAGGACTGAAAATCGTTGTTCTGACACTTAGCCATATAACCAACTCATTTTTTTTGTACTAGAGCAAAACATCTGCATCTCTATAATGGATTTACATCATTTAAAACAAATATGCACACAAGATCAACTGATCATCAAAGTAGACCTCTCAAACCACAATGTTGACATCAATGACAACACTATATATGCACACAATATAT
>VDFB02227203.1:0-10771 GCA_007258455.2 Sequoia sempervirens | reverse complement strand
AAGTTTCTCGCTTTTCGCTTTCTCCAGGAAGGTCTTTATTTTGGTTTGGTAAATCAGATCCCCGGTTTTCTATTAGCAATGGAAGATAGTATAAGACAAAACATCGTGTTAACATCTGTTGTCTGTACCCAACAACATTATTAATTCATATCAAATACTATTTTGTAAATTATACGATCTTCAACATGCTACTTTATAAGAGAATAGCCACTACCCACCAAGTCTTCCCCTCACATACAGGAGTATTTTATAGTACATAGCTAGAATGAATTGCTCTTAAATCACTAATATCTAGTAACTTGGGATACAATGGAATTTTTGAGCCAGTCATTAGTCACTATAGACATGGTCTTCATCACAGTTGTCATGGTTGTCTGAATTATACTCTAGTTCAGATGTGATAGTTGTAGGAACATCCATATGTACTACTGGTTGATTAATTTGGTTGAACCAATAAAAGTGTTCCATGGTTCTTCATAGATATTTAATGCCACCATTTTGATTAGTTACATCATGGCGTGGTTCTAAATAGTGTACACATTGGATCCATGTGAGAATTTGTTCCCTAACAACTAGAACCATTCTTTCATAAAGAGGTATAGTTAATAAGACCCCTTGTGGTCCATACCAATCAATAAGCTATTGATTGGCTTCTGTGAAGGAGGCTGACACAAATATGATTCTATAGAACTAACCATGGTACTTTGTTTTTGAATAGTCTCCATGTGTCTTTGGAACTCTCAAAAAGGTGTTAAGCTAGACCTTGCTATTTTCATTGATCCAGGAATGATAACTAGCTTTAGTGGGAAAACTTAGAGGTTGGAAAATGATATCCCAAGGTTGTTCATTGTCATAATCAACAAACTCAGATGGATAGGGATCCCGATAAAAACTGTGAATTAATGGTCTTGGTGGCTTGACATTGATGATACAAGTTTCTAACAATGCTCTTTTAACCCCCAAATAAGTTGTTTGGTCTCTTTGCCTAATTGGATTTAGAGAATTGCCTTCTATATTTTCATACCACACAATAGTTTGATGGGTCATCATATTGGTTTGATTAAACTCTTACACAAGTAAATCTTCTAGATAATTTTTAGAGGGCCTTAAAATGTCCTATTTCTAAATGAAAGAAAGTTTCAAATACTGTCCATCAGAGCAACTTGTTTCTCTTTACTTTGTTAATGGATTTAGCATTCAAAAACCTTTGTACATGGCAGGGTTTCGACCTGACCAAATATAAAGCAACGATATATGAGAAGATTTGCACTATCCTCATTTATAAGGAGAAAGTTTAACAAATAATTATTTGTGCGAAAATGACAATGTACTCCTCATGACCCAAGTATGTGATGCAAATGAGAAGGAAATACTACCTAATGTTGTACACTGCTAATGTTGTCAATATTATTATTGAAACAATATTAATCAGAAATGTTGTAAACTTCACTACAAAGTTCTCACAAACAAAAAGTTCAATTTGCAAAGTTGTAGGGTTAGTTGTAATAAAGCATAACAAAAATGCAGTTTGGAACTTTGAACTGTGTATTGTTCATGTGCACTAAATATAGGATTTCCACCAAGCTAGGTGAAAGCATTTAAAAATTTACATGTCTTTATGTAAACAACAGAAATTTCAAGTGACTTGTTGCGAACATGAACACGTATGATAACAAAAGTGTGGCAGTAACCTATTGTTGCATGGAATTTGACTAAAGAATGAGACAACATCTAGAAGGATAGAGTTCACCTAGCACTCAAGGAAAAAGTACACTAAATTCCATTTCAAACAATCCTACTATAAACAATTAGCTTTGAATAGACTGAAAAACATTGGCAATCTCAATTTGTTTGCCCAGCTAATTGTAGATAGAAGAGTTACGTTGAAATGTTAATATGCAACCACTATCAATTCAAATTTATTTACCACAATTTATTGAATTCAGTCAACAAAGTCCATAGATTCTCAATGTTTGTCTTCTTTCATTCTCTTTGAACAAAAGCTTGGGGTGAAAGGAAACAATCTTCATCTTATTTGCATGCTTAAGTGACATTACTATTTGTAGCATGCAGGTTGAACAGTAGAACTCTATGTCTAAAAAAATGATAAGAAATATATTCAATTGAATGCCTGTTTATAGAGACTAAAGGTGGAAATAGGTTAATAAATCCTTTCTTTGTTTGGATCAAGGAAAATCTGGTAGAGATATTGCAGGTTTCTAGTTTATATGGCGCAGCTGAGAAGAACAACAAAAGCCAATGGTTGGCAAAATGATTTAAAAATATGCAACTTAACATTTGTACAGAAACTAAAGGAAAACATAGTTGAAGAAGTCCTTTCCCTATTTAAATGAAAGAAAACTTGCTAGAGACATGTGGCAGTTTTATTTACCAACACTCTGGATCTAGCTTAAGAACTCATCAATATGGAATTTGTAGTGGTTAGATTTATTACTTGCGTATAAATATAACCATAAAATAGCTTAGATGGTCTGCAGTTGCACTTATACAGCTAATCGGTAAACACTAACTAATATTTATAGTGATTGAAATAGCCACATACAAAGTATACACACAAGCACATGTATATAAGCGAGTGTGATGTCTATGTATATTTTAGGATGAAGCGGACACAAAGTTGAAGCATTCAAACAACTTGGTAATATTTCATGAAGGAGCATTTACCTCATGTAATTAAAATAAAGACCTTTTAGGTAGGATTGAATATAATTTCATTTTGTTCATGAGAGTCTATTTCTTAGTTTTATTTTCCATTTGATTAATTTTTTTCCATCATATGACAGTAATATATTGCTTTGAATTTGACAGTTTCTTGTAGGAGTCAACTGGAAATGTGTAAGTATCATCATTTTACACCTCTCAAAATAAAATGTAAAACATAATACAATAGAGTGGTAGATAGTAATCTACTAATAGAAAGGAGCATATTCACTTTGAATACTAATTTACAGCCAACACAACCATTTCCATTTTTCTTCAAATATCATTGCCACACAATGCTTTACCCACATAGCCTTGCACACATACGTTTTTATGAACACATCACAGATGTATAGTATGTATGCCAAATGTGTGCATAGGCATCTAGTCTAAGTGCTCCTCCCAACTAGAAAGCCTGTAAAATAGGCATAAAATTATGAGACTTAGCAAATTACTAAGAATTCAAAATATATGAATGAAATATTTTGGCCAAACAAACAAAAAATACAATAGAGTGGTATATAGTAATTTACTGATAGAAAGGAGCATATTCACTTTGAATACTAATTTACAACCATCACAACCATTTCCATTTTTCTTCAAATATCATTGTCACACAATGCTTTACCCATATAGCCTTGCACACATACCTTTTTATGAAAACAACATAGATGTATAGTACATATGTTAAAAATGTGTGCACAGGCTTCTAGTCTAAGTGCTCCTCCCAACTAGAAAGCCTGTAAAATAGGCAGAAAATTATAAGACTTAGTAAATTACTAAGAATTCAAAATATATGAACAAAATATTTTGGCCAATAAACAAAATAAAGCTTCAAATAACAACTTTACCTATGTTTGCAAATATGTCCTATGATTGCAAACAAAGTGCAGAGGCTTCAAAATGCTCCTCCCAACTGCAAAATCTCTTTAGCAGCAAAATTCTCTAACTAGCAACTTACTTAGCCAATGACAATTTAGAAGACATCAATGAAATGTTTTGCCAAAACAACCAAAATAAAGCTTCATATAATAGCCTGACCTAATCTCTCCAACTGTCTTATATCTACACAAGCTACGAGGCTAATTGATCCTCCCAACTACAAATGCAACTATGTCCTATGATTGCACACACTTTGTCTGTAGAGGCTTCAAGCTGCTCGTCCCAACTACAAGAATTGTAAATTAGGGAAAAAATTCTCAAGTTACAAATTAGAAGATATCAATGAAATGTTTTGCCAAAAAAAACAAAATAAAGCTTCAAATAATACATTTACCTAATGGCTGCAACTTTTTGCTATAATTGTTGTCTACTTGCACATTCAACTTACCTTTGATAATGGTTGGAAATTAGCAAAAACTTTCATATAACAGATTTACCTAATGCATCCAACTTTTTGCTATACTTGCTTTATTTTCATATTCAGCTTCCCCTAATACTGATATAATTTTGTCTTTTTAATGCAGGTAAAACAACAGTTCGTAGATGAAGAAAAGATAGAAAAAAGAGAACACAAAGTTGCAGATGGCACACAAAGAAAAGTTGCAACAATTATCATCTAACAGTCACAAATTTCAATATTTATTTCATTGAGCAAAGACTAGATAAGATCTCCCTAGATTTGTTTAGATATTGAAAGATTTTTCAATCCCCATGTCTTGTTGGCTGCAACTACTGATCTTTTGTTGATTTTTGTAATCTAACATTGCAAAAAGAGCACCGTAGAATGATACAAATAAAGGTTTTTTTTTTTTCAACTTTTTTCATTTAGCTTTTTCGATATTAAATGCACACAACTATTGTTTATGTGGATCGTATTATAGTGTGAGAGATTTCCCTGGTAACATTTATTGCTTAGTAAATAAAGTTTGAAATCTCTAATCCAAATTTATTTATTGATAACTATTTGCTCATTTAATAGCCTTTGAAAATGTGACCATTATAACTTTTCCATTTATTTGTTTTTAATAACATTAAATGCACATAGCTCAAGTTTAATGTGGACTTAATTGTAGATAGAAAAATTTAACTATTACCAATTACCACACAGTTGTAAAAAATAATAAAGAATATGCAAATCACTATTATATGTACTCAAATTTATTTATTGAGGTTTGAACACAACTCTTAAAATTAATATAAAATATGTATTTTACTATTATATGTATCGAATTTATTTAATGAGCTTTGAAATATTACTATTGTTAATAAACTTTGAAATGTGACCTCTTATTTAATGGAATGTGGTCAATCCCAACAATGAAATATAAAATATACTAAAAATGAAATGTAAAAACAATTCTTTTGTCAAATAAGTCAATAAGAAAAAAGAAAATTATATTTTCAAATCAAATAAATAAAATTTATAACTTCCAAACTATAACATTTTACTTTCAAAATGATTGGTTTGTAAGTCATTGTCGACTGCCAAAATTACATTTAACAGATGCAAGAGTATTGTGCCTTCGATAGGAACTAGGGGAAAGGACCCAATAGTTGTGCACCCTAACTTTGTGCTTCTAATTATCCTACGCGTAAATTTCAAATCACTCCCAATTTTTTACAGCAGCTTACTTGGCAAGTCCCCTGCTTATAACTTCAAGGCTACATCATCAAATATGATACATCAATATGCTTTGTCAAGTGTCTAAAAGGCCCAAAAGCAACCAATACTTGTGCATTCACATCATGAATAGTTGAACGCTGATGTGGCATCACATGATTGGTTACTTTTTAGATCAAAAGAATACATTTTGTTTAATTATGGGTAGTAAAGTCACAACTATTGGCATTATATAAACAACTACTATCACAACTATTAGGCATTATATTAACAACTACTATCACAACTATTAGAACATGCTCAACTATTGGGTCCTCTCCTAATATGCATCATATACTCATCATATGTCTGGCTTCCTATAAAAATAAGTAAAAATAAAATGAAAATGAGCTTTTAGCTTTGTCTCATGTGCATTCCAAAACCATTACACTTCCGCCAAAAATCCTTCACGAGATCTGCCGTGCTTATTAAAATATTTTCTTGCGGTCCGGCTGTTCTAGATGCAGTACTTAATCCACGTTATTTCGCTGTATTAGGTGATTTGAATGGTGGGGAAGGTTCCAGTGATGAAAAATTAAGCGGCATTGATTTTATATCTGCAGGGAAAAGAGCGAAGACTGCAAAATAGATTTTGACAATCCCAAGACTTCACGACATTAGAAGCAGTTCTTTTATGTAGGTGCATCTGAAGTGTGAAAAGTCAGAAGTTTATCAGCTGCATTGTTGTTATCTGAAGTAGAGTTATAGCGAAAATGGCTGTTGCATTGGTCTGGATGGCAACTGGTTCAAAGGAACTGTGTTGCTCTGAGCGTTTTCAGCACTACAACCATGGTGGGTATGCGGTATCTAGGATTGGAGGAGAAAAAGTAATGACCAAACTTGTATCACAGACAAAATTTAAGAAGTATAGAGAGACATGGTCTGTAAAAGCTGACATGGACATCTCCAGTTCAAATCTCACATCAGAAAATGTGAGCAGGATCACCAGGTTCCCTGACCTGGCTGGTTTGGTGACAGATGGTTCAGGAAGGCATATGTTGTCATCAGAGCAGAAAGTGTATGATGTTGTGCTGAAACAGGTCGCCATGGTGAAGAAAGAAGGAAAGAGTCGGTTGCTGGATGTGAAGTCAGACTTGGTGCCTACTGGGACCTTGATCCTTGACGAAGCTTATGAGCGCTGCCGAGAAGTCTGTGCTGAGACTGCGAATAATTACTACTTGGGTACTATTTCTTCTTCTAATGTATAGTTTTCTTTTCTTGGTAAATTGTAAACGAGTCTTCATCATCATTTCAATTGCTCTGCCCTGTTACTAGACCACGGTTTGCGAACCAATTTATTGAGTTGATTTTTCTAGTTTAGAATGATGATTTTTTTCTGATGTAGAACCCACTTAAAGAATTTTCGTGTACTTGCAAACATTAGGGATGCCTATCTGGGTAGAAAAAGGTTGCTTTAGCCCCTCCGTTGGTAAGCCTTGCAGATCAGGATATAAAATACATCCTTGGTTTTATGTGTACAAGCTTACTGCCCTTTTTGTTGGTTCTTTGTGCTTATTTGGTTGAGGCTTCATATCCAATATTCTGTAACGTGCTAGACCCGATCTTAAGTAAAATGCATTAAATTTCCCAAAATCAGATGCAGGTTGCCAGTCCCAAACTTAAACAGAAGGCATAATAATAATAATAGTTTCATTCAGAAGCAGATTGTAGTTACACAGGGAAATTATGCCAGAATAACAACGTTACAACAGCACCGATGATCCTTACATTCAATAGCATACATTGATGAATATAGACTGGCGGGGATATGAGCAAGTTCAATAGGCTCGCTGAGCTTACATGTACAGTCCCCGCAAATGATAACCGTGAAAAGGCTGCCCACGGGAATCTCAAATAGTGACGCTTGAAATGGTATCAACTTGACTGCTGATTGCTTCAGGAAACTCGTATGCCAAATAGCTGAGATCACACGATGAGATGAAAATACTCCGGTGCGAAAGACTCCCGATGGTGGTGCTCGGATAATATTGCTCGATCCAATAGTCCCCTGATATTGAGATGGGGTCTCTCGATTGTCAAATCAGAGAGACGGATCTTTATATCGCTGTCACGGCAATACGAACCGGAATTCTCCCTCCAAGAATGTAAGCTCTTCTAAATTAAGATCAGAGTATTCGGGTGTTGTTCGACGGGCAAGGCTCTCTCATTCGACCCCCGCTGAAGCAAGGAATTGCCAGTGGCATGGACGCGGGTGTGAGAAGGGGTCTCCCGATGCTTGACGCAGCGCTGCAAATGCCCCAACGCTGTGAGCTCAGCTAAACAACGCCAATCCAACTCGATCCGATCCAACTCGATCCGATTCATGCTACTCCAAAGTGAACTCGACCCCATATAAATATGAAGCAATGGCGCCGACCAAAGAGGTCGGCCAGAGCAATATGGCACTGGCTATCCAGCCTACAAAAGGTATGGAGGAAGCCATGCCCATGGCATGCTGCATCCGGCAGAGGGCCCGTGCAGGCTGCAGCAGTTGTCACACTGCGTACTTCATGTCAGAAGTGATTTTTTTTTATTTTGTCTCAATATTTTACTTTTTAAGTAAATAATACATATTATTTAAATTTATATTATATACAATATTTATTATTATATTATATTATTTAAATTTATATTGTTATTTATAATATAATACTAGTATAAATATATTTAATAATACATATAAAATATGTTGAAAGATATCCTTCTCAAATGCCTATTTTTTAAATCAATATATTTTAATATCTTAAATAAATTATTTTTAAATTTATATATTTTATATTAAAATATTATAATAATTAATATATTATAATATGATAGTATAATATTTGTAATATTATTTTAAAAAATAATATATATAATTTAATATTTAATTTTTAAGTTAAAATACATCAGTATATTTTAGGTCTATTTATAATATTATAATAAAAAATATTATATCATCAATATTTGGTTAGAATTATTAAAAAACGATTACAGTTAGGGTTAAGTCTAGAGATATAGTTAGAGTTAATATATAAATAGGGTTAGGGTGAGGGCTATTATTAGGATGAGAGAGAGGGTTTGCATCAAAATTAGGGTTAGGGTTATCATTATGATGAGGGTTAGGGTTAGCATTAGGTTTGCTGTTACATTTAGGTTTATAGTCAAGTTTAGGATTAATAGATATAGTTAGGGTTAAGGTTATTAGGATTAGGGTGATAGTTATGTTATTGATGTAGTTTAGGTTTAAGATTATGGTTAGGTTGGGTTAAGAGATAATTAGGTTTGGGGTTTAGTTTAGGAGTAGGGCTAGAAATATAGTTAATCTTATGGTTTGGGTTAAGATTATATACAATATTTATTAATATATTATATTATTATATTATATAATAAATGAATATATTATATTATTTAAATTTATATTGTTATTTATAATATAATATAATATATAGTAATAGTATAAATATATTATATAATAAAATATATGTACAAATTTTTTATTATTATTATTTATATATTTATAATAAAAATGAATATATTATATATTATCTATATTACTCTTTCTCTATAATGTTATCTATATTTCCAGCCCTGGTGTGTCTCTTGTTGACCCAGGCCATGGTCTTGGCCTAGGCTGCGTAGATGTTGGTGTCACCCAATCTAACCAACCAACCCTGGCTCTGTATATTGACCTAGGCTTGGGCTGCAAACCTAAATGAAACCCTTGTTGGTGTGACTAGCCATGTCCTGATGCCAGCCTGACCCTTGTCATAATGATCCCTGACCTATTAGTTTTGATTGCAGGCCCTGTCTCTCATCCTAATAATAGCCCTCACCTTAACCCTATCTATATATTAACTCCAACCCTAACCCTAACTATATCTCTAGACCTAACCCTAACCTTAACTATATCTCTTAACCTTAACCCTAACCCTAATCGTAACTAAATATTAATGATATAATATTTTTTTATTATAATATTATATATAAATTTAAATAATATGTATTATATAATATATACCTATTTACTTAAAAAGTAAAATATTAAGACAATACAAAAAAATCACCTTCTAGAGGAAATTAAATTTATTTTGACTTGATATAAAGTACGCAATGTGACAACTGTTGCAGTAGCCTACACGGGCCCTTGCGGGATGCAGCATGCCGTGGGCATGGCTTCCTCCATGCCTTTTGTAGGCTAGATAGCCAGTGCCGAGCTATCTCAAATTTAAATATTATTTTCAATAATTTAAATTTTATATTATTTATTTATTATTATTATTTAAAATTATTTTATTATTAAATTCAAAAGGAGTGTTAAAAAATACTATTTTGCTGCCTTGATTTGTAATAGGGCTTCATTAATAAGCGGGAATATGACAGTCCTCGTTCAAATGTTACTTGCCCTCAAGCAACTTCAAATCCAAATCCTTGAATGTCTTTGTTTCTGTCAGCATCTTCTCCGTCGTCTTGGTTGAGACTTCCTTAGGGCCTGCCTTGGAGAATTCTTAAAGGATGACCTCTTTTCCATTAGCTTTGAACTTCAACTCTAGAGTTTGATAGTTTGTTGTGTACTCCTCAAGCGAGTGTAGCCATTGCACTTTCAATACCACATTTGTCTCTCTAATGCCAACTATGTAGAAATCATCTCGCATTTTGTGTCCTCCTAAGGTTAGCTCTATTTGTTGAATTTGGCGATTGCATGGAATAATGTAACCATTTGCCATTGTCACACTAAATCCTTCAAAATCTTCCGCTCTTAAACCCATCTTAGCCACTAACCCTTTATTGATGAAATTATGGGTGGCTCCACTATCTATTAATACTGTTACCCTTTGTCCTTCTAAGTCTCCCATAATGTGGAGGGAGTGATACTTAGGTGCTCTTGACAATGTTGCAAGAGTGCCTTCTAATGTCTCAATGTGCACCTCTTTATCCATAAGGTATGCGAATTCACCTTCCCCTTCTTTAGCCTCATCATCAAAAATTACCTCAATATAGTGGATTTGTTCTTTTCCCTCACCCCTGTGACGTTGTGCCCAAGGTTCCTTGCAATGGTAGCACAATCCCTTTTTTGTAGCTCGTTCCTAGACATGCCCATCTTGTGAGATCGTGGCGGTGGGTTTGTCGGTTGAGGAGTAATCTTGTGGGGTGGCTTCTTTGGCTGTCCTATCGGCGCATTCTTCGTGGTGGAGTCCTCAAGGTTGAAGGCCCTTCAAATAGCTTCTTCTAATGATGTCGGCCCTAAAGTTCTCACCAATCCTCGAAAGGATTTCAATAGCCCCTCAATGAACAATAACATGAGCCTTTTATTGACACATCTAGAACCATAACACCAAGCCCCTGAAATTTTGCCACATAATCATCCATAGTCCCTTGTTGCCTTAGACGTGTTAATTCTTGGAAGTATGTTTCAGGATCCCTTAAATCGAAAAGTATGTTTATGAATCCCTTCAATCAAACTTCTCT
>VDFB02227200.1:0-13737 GCA_007258455.2 Sequoia sempervirens | reverse complement strand
CCCTTTGGATTCCAAAATATATTTGATGAATTCTTGGTGAAATGTAAATTTGTAGATAATCAAGGCAAGATTCTTAGAACCAAAGCATGGGATAACTAAATTGTAGAATCAACTTCATGTTTTAGAAAGATAATAAAAGGACTTGACTACCTATGTGTATGGGTTTATAGTGGTGTTTTTTTTATTATGCTAGGTTGATTGTTTTAGTAATTTCACCTTGTTAGTTTAGAAAGAGGGATGGTTTAGAGGTGCCAATAAAAGAATATTTTAGAGCTAAAATTAATTATCGATATTTAGAAGAAGGGTCCTTGAGTTGTTGACCTTGTAAGAGAATCCAAAGCAAGATATAAGAGAAAAGAGCTTTTGGGGGAGGATTGCTAGAGGAAATTGCATCATGTTTTTTATTGAGGTGATATATCTACCTATTTTGAGCAATAAAGAGCTAGAAAGATCTAACTTATAAAATGTGTCTATGTCTTATTCACATCTCAAGAGGAATCTAGTATCATATAGGCTTGGCCCCCCCTCAAAGATTCTATCAAGGATCAACTTGAAAAACTCTTATGGAGGTTAAATAGTAATTTAATTGTGAGAATTACATACCTATTCCATTTTTCCTTATATTTTTGGTCCATGATCACTACTGTATTCGACTACAAATTTCGACGAATGTTTGGTGACATATTGACAAAATATTGTTGAATTATCGACGCAACACTATTTTAAATTTCGTCTCTTTAATGACCAACTTTTATTCGTCGAAAGCATGCCCAACATTGTCGGTCAGCGCCACACAAAATTTTGGCAGTGTTCGTGGAAAAATCAACGTAACTTCGCCCATCTATCGACGACAAAAAACACATAACGTTGCAGAGCACCCATTTGAAAGCGTCGGAAAAACACCAAACATTCATCCTTTTTCCGATGAATAAAAGTTACCATTATGATGAAAAATATGTCACATGTACAACAACCTCGTCACAAATTTTTGTGGTTCGTTGGGCTACGTTTTTCGCAATTGCGACAAAACCATGTAGTTTTTAAAAAAATAAAATTATTTGTTCAAAAATTATGTTGAAAAGTGCATTACCTTATTGACCTCTTTATTTCGAGAATAGTTTACTATTATCTACTTAACAGGGCCAACCACGTGCATCATTTATCTGCCACCATAGTGAAAAGTTAGCAATTGCATTTTGGTTTGTTAAACATCTGGTACAACTATTATAGTTGTTAAGAACCTTCAAGTATGTTTTGATTGCCACACTGCATCTAAATTCATCTCCAAGATTGTTGCACATGGACTTCATTGGTATTGTTGTAGTGCTTTCATTCTTCCCTAATGTTAAGCATGGGTGGTTTTTTCTATAAAACAGAATATATATCACATTGAATACTAGAAAACATAATTCAAGTTTAATGCAAATTGTCCCATGGAGTTATTTTGTTAGATCTTATTCAAAGTCCATCTCATAAAGAATTTCATTTTTTAGGAGGTTAAAGAACAAGACTTCTAATGGAAATAAATTTTTTTTGAATGTTGGAGCATGTTTGAAAAGATATTGTGCTCAGATGAAAATTTTTGTATTACTGCTAGTTCAAGCATTGAGACAGTGGTATGCTTCTAATACAATGAAAAGTTAGCAATTGAATTTGGTTTGTTAAACATGGCCCCTAGTACAAATATTAGAGTTGTTAAGAGCCTTCAAGTATGTTATGATTTCCACACAACATCTCAAAGGAGAAATTCAATACTTGGAGGGATCAATATCATGATGCCCACACCTCATGCACTATAGGACATTCCTTTGGATCAGATTTTCTGTAGAATAGGGAAAAATATTCCTCAAATACAAATGCATAATGCCTGGAGAGACCTAAATTTGTTGATTTCTAATGCAAATTAAATGGCTGGAATACAACCCATAACTGAGGTAGTGAATCTCCTCAGTTTCCATGAACACTATGGGAAAAATCAACTCTCAACTACCATCTTCCCAAGTAGCAACTTGGCATCCAAATCATGGCCTGTCTTTGAAACTATACCCTTACAAGAAAACTCCTAGAACAATAAGAGTTAATATTACTATGCCAAGTGTCCTTCAAATGTTTCCTATTCATTACTTGGATCCACAACCTTAATTTCCTAAACACAAGACAAGATTGACAATTGAGATGTTTTGGCTTTGATAATTAATGATATCAATGGATAGATGAACTACCAAGGAGGACGGTGGACCAATCTACCAAAATCTACCAGATGACACCACATGGTTTTGCAAAATCTATTTGATCATCCCTTATAATGCTCTCTAACCCCACTCAATTAATGGTCTAGATCAATTTTACATCAATATTAATGGTCAAGGGAGATCTTCTCTTCAACCCAAAATTACTTGACCATATTTGACTTGAAAAGACAACCAAGACATGTCGTGTAAACTTATGTTTTTGCATTTGAATATATACCATTTGATTCACCTTGAAGATCAACAACTTGAGAAAATCAATAGACTACTAAAGTGTTGAGTGGTATGATTTATCAAAGTACCTACATCCACCAAAGTTCATTAGATCACACCACATGGTTTCACCAAAACCATTTGATAAAACTACTTGATATCTATAGGATTTACTTAAACAACAATCAACATTGAAAGTGTAGATCAACTTGCCCCAAAGATTAGTGATTATGGCCAATTGGTGGATGGCTAAGTGTTGAGTGGTTTTATTCACCGAAGTGCAAACATTGTTGAAATCCACTAGTTCATCCCATGTGGACATATCATATATGCACCTAGCCTCCTACTTTCCATCAATGGCCACAATTCACTCCTCTCAAGATTTACACCTTCAATAGATGGTTGAGGAGATTGGTAGCTTGATCTACTAATATGCTACAATACACTAGATTGTGCCAAGTAGCCACAATGTCCATTGCCAAATAGGGACCTTAACACATACTTGTTGCACCTCTATCCCAATAAGGATCATACACCTCAACATCCCTTTGAAAAAGGCTCCATGTTAGAGATTCCCATGCTAACAATAGAGACCTTTTTGGTAGATCAATATATGGAAGGCCACAATATGATTCCAATGGAGAAGGAATAATATTAACAGGTCATAGTGAGCTAGAATATTATCTATCCCTTATGAATCAACAATTACCAATTGAGAGCTAGTTTATCTCAAAATTAGTAGATCATTTAAATGCATAAAGTGTCCTAGGTACAATTCAAAATGTAAGCGAGGCATGCACATGGTTGGGATACACTTATCTTTACATTCACATGCTACGAAACCCAGTTCTATATGGTCTATCTATTAATGATTTACAGAAAGACAATACCTTAGAAGAGAGAAGGGAAAACTTGGTAACCATACCTGTGATTTTCAATTTAGTACATAGTAATTTTACTATGGTATTGTTAGAAAAGCATGAAAGCACTTGCAAGTTTTGAAACATGGATGAATTTTCATATTGAATTATAAATTCACTTTTACAAAATATTCCAAAAGTTGTAGTATAGGAAAATAATTGGAATTACAAAAAGAACAATTGTACGAGAGTAGACAATATGTTGCTTTTGTTTCAGAGGTAGTGTTCAATACAATGCTAGCAATATAGAGAGGATCTGTAATAAGATCACTACCATAACAGCAGAAGGGGGGCATTGAAAAAAAATCACATATGTGTCTATATCCATGTCCATGCTGCAACTCTTATTGAAACTAGTGCATTGTTATTTATTGTTACGCATACAAGTCCTATATTGTTATTCTTCCAAAACATCTAAGAAATCCAATCAACTACTTATATACATGAAACTCCTTTCTTGGGCCTTCCTAGATACATCGAAGATCATAAAGCTTGGATACAACAATATATGTAGCACATACTCATGTATTGTATAGAGTTCTCTTCCTACTCTGTATGTTTAAGAATTTTAGGACTAATGAATTATAAATATAACATAGTATAAAGAATGATTGTTAATGATGGTTGTTTTAACTTACACTCCCCTTTTCACCCTCTATTCATTGTAAACTATGCATAACTTGAACATATTAAAAAAACTATAGCCCACATTGACATTGTATGCCACAGTAATCCAACCATATGGCAAAAGATAAGCCTCTTGAGTGAATGTTAGTAGAGAAATTTTTGCATGTAGATGGTACAAAATTTCATGGTTAAGTGGAAGCCTCCCATCAAAAACAAGATCCAAATATCCGTGTATCTCTCTCAATCGAGCCTCTAAACCCTTCAGAGCTGTCAATTTTTCCACTAACTTGTTACACACAAAAGTCAAATTATAGAGTTATGTCACCACTAAAAACAAAACAAACAAAGCTTTGAAATCAAATCCACACACAACACAATGTGGTATTCATACAAAGCCATACAAACAAACTAAACTTAGAACATTGGAATGGAAACAACTTCAAATTATGATGCAGAGCATGGATTCACTTTACTCAATTGGAGGCACATTTCACAATAATGGGTTCTTCATCTAAAACATCTGTACGAGGTTCAAATAGTAAAAAGATTGATGAAATATAGAGGAATTAAAAAGATACTTGGATGTAGTTGGATTGAAGGCCGTAAACTGGTACATGTTTTTTGTGTCTAGGAGACATATCACATCCACAAACATGGCAAAGCTATCCAAAGTAGGAGAAATTGGCTTGGAAAATGAAGGCATCAGGGTATAAAGAATCATTTTTTTGTCACCATAATGAAAATTTAACACTTTCTTTCATCTTTGCTTATTGGTTTGATGCTTCAAACGATGCATAAATCTTATATTCAAAATTGCATTACCTTATTGAGTTTCTCTTTGTTTTGAGAATAGTTTAATATTAATATCTACTTAACAGGGCCAACCACGTGATGGTGGAAGCTCATTTGGAACCTCCCAACCCCCCCTCACATCACTCTTAATTCCCCATACCCGATCATATAACATTAATCATTCATCCATTAATAATATATAACATTCATATATTCATCCATTAATAACATATAACATTCATTCATTAACATATAACATTCATTCTTTCGGTTTTTACATATTATAAAAAATATGGTTGTCAAAAATATCAAATTTTAACATTCATTAACATATTATCAAAAATACACTAGTATTTATGATTACAATCACTTTTTTGTTTCTTTTTGTATAAAAAGAAGTGGAGTATCATTTTCAAACCATCTCGGCTCCCCCTTCAATTGTTCTCGCCTCACTGCGATCTTAATGTATGCCTAGTTGTGTACTCATGACGTGGACACTGTTGCAAGGGGGGGTTTGCTGCAATAACAAAGAAATGCTAAATTGATATGTTTTTTTATTATTGTTACAAGTATTTCATTAATTAAAGGAACATTAGAGTGGTTCTCGCTACCTGATGGGGCCACATCATACCTTGATCTGTCTTATAGCCTCATGCTCAACATAAGGAACAATCTCTCTAAATCTTTGATCTGAGAGTTGTTCAATGTGCTGTTTACATTAATTAATACACCACGAATAACATGGTAAGTAACTGTTGGTTCCAAAGGGGCTTATGGCCACTTTTTCTTCTCTCTTCCGAACTGTGAAATGCTAACCTTAGGATCGGAAATTGAGGATACACTAAAATTCTTGAGATGGAACAAAACAAGACCCATGCCTGAGTCTACTTTTCAAACTACCAATTTATTTTAAAATGGTTTGATATTAAGGGGTTCAAAAGAGGATGTACACAAATTGGTGTTGTTTTTGTCAGAAAAACATAACATAGCAACTCTTGTATGACTTGAGCACGGTGAACTTTTTTTTAGTATTTTTAAAACACTAAGGTCAGAAGTTACCTAACAACATCTAGTTGATGCACAAATTTTTTGATATTTTTTAATGAATATTTAATTTTTTACTAATTTTCTAAGTGGCAACTTCCTAAAAAGCAGAATTTTGGTTGTGCTCCTGCTACAAATTTTGGAAAGTAATACATTTTTAAATTTTTAAATTTTTTAAAATTTGTTGAATGGAGTCGAGTTTCTAAAAATGTAATTTATTTGAAATTTTGATGAATGGTTAATTTATACGGAAAAAAGACCAAACACTGCTTTTTGGCAAAAAAGAGAAATACAAACAAAATAAATTATGGATGGAAGGCTTAACATTGTCAGAAAGTGAAAAAAATTACATCGTTGGATAGCTAAGAGAGAACCTAACATTACCCATGTGTTCGATTTTGTTGATATTGAACTGATGCAATCCCTCGACGCAGAGCACTCAACCATTATGCGAAAATTGTAGAATTTGCGAAAACACATCTTTTGGTCGGTCAATGCCCTCCTAGCCTTTGGGTTTGTATTCCAAAGAAATAACAAAGCTAAGGCTCGGGGATTCCCAAAGAAAAATATAACGTGAGCGTGTTATAACGCGCGTGCATTATTTATTAGTTTTGACATTTTTGCTTCTCCTAACATATCTTAGCAACACATAATGTTGGCTAAGAGGTTCTATTGTGCATTTTAAAGACATCGCCCACTTGAGTAGGGACCTTTAATGAGGCTTTCTTGGACCTTTTGGTTTATGAGGACGCATCCTTTGAGGTTTTGCTATTCATCGATTTGGTCTTGCCTTGAGGCTTGAATTAAGGTTGAACTTCGTGTTTCTGCCAAAATCAAGTTTTGACTTTGAGTCTGGGATTTCCGTACTGTGTGGATTTTTCCTGCCTTTGGTTCATTGTCCGTTTCATGTTTGAGTTTTTTCTGAATCTAGGCTTCGCTGACTCGGGATTTTTTCGGCTCTCATGATTTTCTCGGACACCAAGTCAAAATCCCTAACCCGGGTTAAAGTCCCTCTGCCCTAGACCTGCTAATTTGGTTTTGCCTCGATCGTGTGTCATATTTTTCCAAATCCGCCTTGGGCCCGTGCCTTTATTTTTCAGACATGTCTTGTCGCTCATTAATGCTCGAAGTACCTTGGCTCAGGCGCGATTATGGGTGGATTTAAGGTCTTTTGGGCATCATTTTGATATCATTGTTCACTTGTTTGCTGCTTTGGCGTTGAGAGTTTTCATTCAAGCTTCGATCATTGGGTTTGAGCTGTTTACGTGTGAATTGTTTGGGCGCTGGTGTTAGGATTCTCGTTTCTAGGGCACACTTGCTTTACAGTCACCTCTTCGAACTCGAGCCTCATCCATATTGATCCATGGTAAGTTGTGGTTAGCCCTTCCGTCTGTTTGCGCGATAATTGAATCTTTCTAGGTCGATTGGTAGTCATTTTTGGGTTGGCCTTTGCTTGGACTATGACTTTGTATTTATAAAGCTGGGGTTTGACCCATCTTTTCGTAGTTTCATCACTCCCACTATGCATGTTTTTGTTTATCAATTGAGTGTCGGACACATCTTTGTAGTTACGTCTGGGTAGGACATTGCCTCCTAGGCATGCCATTTGCTATATTTTGTGAAGATTAGGGTTTCGGTTCATTTGTCCGAATTTGCCAAGGTTTAGTGGGTTTATCGCGATTTTATGGTTTTTGATTCAACCCAACCTGCTCATACCTTAGGGAAATCCATGTGTGCTTCGATGGATCGTCTCAATGATAGTGTTCTTTGAAATCTTAAGCTTACTCTAGTTTTCATGGCGGAAAGTTCAGTCGTCAAAATTAGGGCATCATTGTTTCGCTATGAAGATTAGTCATTTGAAGGATTTGAAATTTGAATTCATGTGCATTTGAGGTCTTGCTTATTGGCATCGATTTTGAGACCATTAGAATCCAAGTAGTGAAGTTTGCATGATCATTTGATTAGTGGTTCGTGTGTTAACATTTCGTCGGGTTTCCAAGGTGTCCGCGAAATTCCTGCGCACCCGGATTTTCCCGGTTTCGGCCATTTTCGCAAGTATGGAAAATTTCGGAGTCTCAAACTGTCCACAGAAATCCGTCCTGTCCAGAATTTTCCAGTTTTCCTGCCTGGTTTCATTTCTTTCGATTTCTGAAGTTAGGGGTAATTGAGTAAAGGCTAAATGCCGATTTCTTGTTTCTAATGGATGAATTTCATGATAATCTTATAATCTTTTGTCCATACTAATGAATTATTTGGTGCATGGTGTCTTGGCAGCAGGAATCCGTCTGGGTTGGATTTCTCTGAAATTCTGCCCCGACTGGATTTTCCCGGGTTACCTCATTTTCCTGGATTGCTTCATTCTTCGGATTTTCTAAGATTGATGATTAGTGATGGATATTTATTGTTTTATATGATTTTATGCTAACCTTTGGATTGGAATATGTATGATAATTAGGTACTGATGACGTTCTTTTGTAAATGCAGGCCGAATCAAGCAAGTCTGCTGTGGGAAAATCTAAGGGAGATACGGAAGGGTCCTCCATTTCAGAGGTAGAAAGATTAAGATTGGATACCAAGAGTCAGCTACTTGAAAGTAAGATATCTTTTGTGTGGTCTGAGGTCTCGGACACTAATGTTGGAGCATGGCGATATGAGGAATTCAAAGAAAAGAACAATGTATGACCTCGGCCGTCCCCGGTGGATTGAATGACAGTCCGACTATGCATGTGGCGTGGTTCTCTCCTAAATTCAATGCTATGAGTTAATACTTTGAGTGTGCGAATTTCAATCCTCTCACTATCATTTGACATGTCGGATTTTCCATCTGTGTGCGCCTTAAACATGGATTTAGCTAGAACCTACTATGAGAATGAGCCTACCAAAGCTCAGCAGATGATTAATTCTTGGTTGGAGAAGCCAAAGTCACATTACTCCAAATTTCCCAAGCAGTTGCACAGGGTTAAATTCAGGTCAGATATATACGATGCAATCACATTCTTGAGCAGAGTAGCGGGATTGAAGAGTGCTGGTGTGTTAGAAAACTGGATGGTCCATGTGATTAACAAGATTGAGCAGGGTACCAATTACCATTGGGCATGACTTATTAGTGCTGTGATTGATAAGCAATTAAGAGATGTCCTGGAAACAAAGAAGTTCACCATGTCTTCCTATGTGGTGTATGTGTTAGCTAGATTCTACCCGTACAGGGGTTTGAATCCACAGGGGACATTTGGACAAGATATAGTCTATGAGATATACCCAGAATTACACCTAGGACATCAGAACTACAGAAGAGCCAATGATGCATTCACAATGCATATCACTAGGATGCTTCAAAATGCGGAGCATATGAGATTGTCAGATGGAGAAAAGGAGTTGATAAAGAAATATGGAGCCTGGTTCATTTAGTTTCCCACCTTCTCTTACATCAGAATTGATGGATGCCCAGCTGCTCCATACAGGTTACCCAGGTACCCAACTGATCATATTGTATTATTAAGTTGTAAGGACAGATAAGTGTGAATTTGATGCAATTGTCAAAAGGGAAAAGCATAAAACAGGTTTCGGTGGAGATTTCCCTCTTAGGATTGGCATAGCAGAGGTGTGCCCTTCAATCCAATCGGTACATGCAGCTAGGGATGAACTGGTAGCTCATGGTTTTTCTTTCCACTCCAAGAGGACAAACTTTGATATTACCAGGGAAGCACAAAAGAAGGCCACCAGAGAATACCATCACAAGGAAAACCTAGAAGACTATTGGGAGAATATCAAAGATGATTTTGAGGCAAGGAAGAAAAGGTACTCAAGGCTTCCTATTGATGTGATTAGGCAATAAAATGTTAGGTTGATCCCTGACCAGTTAGAAGATGATGGAAATCTCGTTCAGGACCATGCATATGAGTCCGTTAAGGATAGATTAATTGGGGAGATAAGCTGGAATTATGATGAGGTCACTGAGTTGGAAGACCTAATGGCCCCTATCATGAGATTTACCACTTCATGGTTGAAGCATAAGGTTTGGGAGTTGGAAAGTGAGAAGGTACCCTGTACCTTAAATTTGATGGGAAATCTCAATCCTATGTCCACTTCAGAAGAATCCGGGGAAGATGAACCCAAAGGGAAAACTAAAGGGAGCTCACCCTTCAAAATTAAAATCAGGGGTCCTCAAGGAAGTGAGTCAGAACCGAAAAGAAAACCAAAGGGAAAGAAAAGAAGTTGAGCTTTGAAAATAGGTAGGTCCTCTGATGAGGAAGGATTTGAAAAGCCAGAAGAAGAAGATGTTCCTCCACTGCCAAAGAAGATGAGGACAACTAGGGTTTCAAAGAAGAAAGGTTAGGATACCTCTAAGGATGAGTCTCTAATTGTTGATGTGGAGAGTTCAGGGGAAAAGACAAAGGTTTATTTGAGGAGATCAAGGACTCCATCTCCTAAGGAAACTATGCAAAAGATGGATCCTCCTCCAAAGTCACCAATTGTGGAGCAACCTAGGGCTACTTCCCCTTCGCCAAGTGTACATGAGGAGGAAACAGCCCGTCAAGAACAAGAAACTAGTGGAGAGGTAGGGCCATTCAAGGAGGGAGAACTCTTTGGTGTGGCAGTTGAGCTTGAAGTTGAAGAAAAAGAAAAACATCCTTCTCCATTAGTGCAATATGAGGATTCTCCGGAGAATAGCAAAGGAAATGGATCACCTGAAAAGGAGAATATCCCTGTTAGAACCCCATCACTTGTGCAAGAAGATGAACCTGAATTAGGTGATCAAGGTGAACAGTCTCCTGAGAAAGGAAAAGATGAAACACTAGAAAAACATGAAGAAGTGAAGACAGATGAAATCCGGGTGGATCCTCCTCTCCCGGATTGGCTTGAAAAGGAGATTAGAAGAAAGAAACAAGTCCTTGTTGAAGACACTCCTCCTGATTGGGATGAGATGTTATCTAAGATCGGCAAAGGGAAGAAGAAGAAAGTGGAAAAAGTAGTTTCAAGGATAGAAAGAGATGAAGCAAGTAACAGGGTCATTCACATTGCCACCCCTATTGCAGATAAAACTAGAGAAGAGGTCACTGGTAAGGATTACAATGTGCAAACTATCAACCTTGGACCAGCTTCTATAGAGTAGGATATTGAAGACTATGAAGGGTCTAGTGCTGTAATAATTGGGAGACTAAGGAAAGAAACTCAGACTAAGAATGAGCTTATAAAGGAAAATGAGAGGCTTAGGAAGTGCTTGGAGGATGTAATGAAGCCTCTGCAATCTCTTCATCCATCTTCCTCTGCTACTCTTGGTTTCTTGCCCAAGGAAACCATTTCTGAGATTGAAAAGATAAAGGCCTCTATCGAGACTACAGTGGATTGGTTAAAGGATGTGCAAGTGAAAGGAGATAATGCAATAAAGGATGTCCTTTCAGTTGGGAAGGATGCAGTTAGAGCCAAAGACCTACTTGAACATGTGCTATCTCAAGACAAGGAGGATATTGATCTTCTGCTACAGAAATCCAAAGTGATTATGGAATATGGCAAGGATTAGTTGGCTGTTGATGGGATTCTTCCTTCCTCCAGACTTAATGAGCCTTGAGAATTGTTTGAGGCTTTGCAGATTCGACAGAAGGCCATGAGGAAGATTCAGAAACAAAAGAAGCTAATAGATGGTGATTTAACTAGAGTCTATGAGGGATGTATTGCATTTTTTGAGATTATGACTGGCAGGAGGAAAATTGCTCCTAAGTACCTGAGCCTAGAACAGTTAAGGGAATGGTGGCATGATGTTTATGCTCCTGACTCTGAAAATGTCATAACAGGACACCAGCTGGATGATGCAGCAACCTATTTGGCAGTGATGGATAAGTATCAAGCACATAGGGATGATTGGAATAAAACTGTTAAACAGTCAAAAGAGGAGATTGGCTCCATTGAATGTCGGCTTAAGATCTTGCCTTTGCCACCTGTTGTCGAGTTGGACAAATTATTTTTGAAGGTTCAAGATCAGAATAAGGATAAGGGAGGTGGTAGTTAATGCTCATTTTGAGATTTGTGCTTCCCTATTATTATAGGGGATATGTTGATCTGAGCAACATTGGGGAATGTGTCTAGGCCGACCTTGATGGGGTATCGACATTTAATGTGTGCCTTATTTTGAAATTCCTGAGGCCGACTTGTTTTGGCTAATTTTACTTTGTAAATGTTTGGTTGGGACGACATGTCTTATGCATTCCTGCCTCATTGTAGAGATAGATAGAAGATAATAGAAGAGTAAGAGTCAGAGTTTGGTATAGTTGAATTAGAGCTTTTGCAGAATTTAGTTCTTGAAGCAAATATTGTAACAGGACAATGGAATTGTTGCAGCATTTTGATGATCTAATACAATTGAAGACATTGTGGTTTTTCTTGGTGAAACCTCTTGTGTTAGTTTATCTTGCATGGTTCCTGTTGTTTCATCTTTCAAATTGCTTAAAGATCTAGGGTTTAGTGTTTAGAGCTGAATTAAGTTTGGTGGATGATGTTTATGATCTCATATTTGGAATGTTTGTAGCAATCTCTGGTCTACACTCCCAGTAACTATCTGATTGTAGTAGGCTGGTGAAGTCAATATGGACCATATATTTATATGTGCTTAGTTCGATTGTGGATGAATATCTATGATTTGAAAATTTATATACCTTAGAAGATTGCACCGTTCTTGTGATATTGCATTGTGGGTTGATCAAGAATTGGTTACTTGAGATTGGTCCATTCCAGAGATCTATCATTTGCATTGTTCATTCTAGGAATAGTTTAGATCTTATCATATCCTTGCATCCTTATCTTTTGCTATTTCTTTATCATCCGGTTAGATTTAGGATTTGAGATCATCATATTGCACAATCTGATAAATTGGAAAGATACAGTTTGCTTGTAGTAAGGTCCGATTGTGATTACCAACATTTCACATATTATCTGAGTTGTTTATGCATTGTCATGACCTGACACCCGAGAGACCCTAGTGATTTTCAAGCAGATTTATTGTTTAAAAATAACCTTTCAAGAGAGATAGAATATTGCATTCTCGCTCTAAGTTGTTGCTGCAGTAAAAACACCATCAAATAGATGCTTGTACAAACTACGGTTTGCTCGATGACCTTTACAAATATCCAGACTTAGAGTTAAATTTTTTCTTTATTCAGTTAAAATGGTGAGGTTAAGCCCCTTTTGAGATTCCCATATTATCCCATGTGACTCAGGTCCTTAAGCTCATGTGGCCACCTCTTCAAGAAATTACTTCATTTTGAGTAGTAAATTGGCGGAAGCGGGCTCAGGAATGAACTTGTCCCGTAAGTGTTTGCATTGGGGTTCATTCCCAAAATTATCCCACTTCTGATTATTATTGATCTTGGTCTTCACACTTTCCCTTTAGCGGAAGCGGAACTAGAATAGAGGTCGAACTTGGAACTATTGATTGGTTCTGGGTTCGGTTTCTGTTCCGATCCTAGTTTCGATCTCGTCCTGGTTCTGATTTTGATCCCTCTTTGTGTTAAAATGATTTTTTGTTCCTTATTCTTTTGTGACTCCGCTTCTGATGAATATGAAATTTGACTAAGTATGAAATTTTTCTTGAGGAAGTAGAGATTGGTATTATATGATGTATCAATCTTCACGCTTTTTATTCATCTAATACAAGGTTTTATTGCAGAAGTAAGAGATGTCAGGAGCATCAGAAGAGGCTTCTCAAAGAAGCCAACCTACAAAAAGTTAAGGGCAAGGAGCTAAGCCTAAGAAGATCAAGGTGGAATAGCTCCCATATACTTTGAGGTATAAGCATTAGAGTTGGACCATCATAGCTAGCAAGGTGGACTTAGATTGGGATGAAATTACAGATACAAATTTGGGCCCCTTCAACTATGAAGAGTTGTATGAAGAGACAT
>VDFB02227198.1:0-12941 GCA_007258455.2 Sequoia sempervirens | reverse complement strand
TCTCTACTTCACTTATAAACTCTTCTTAATGAAGCAAGTTGATTTCCTTGTAGTATTTTCTTTCAAAAGGACATGTTGCTCCAATGGCATTTTTATTCTCTCCTTTCGAATGCATAGGTTTTTAACAATTGCTTGCTTCCCATTTTTCTTGAAGTGCATAAAACATAATGAAACTCAACTCCCATTTGATACTTTTCAATTGCTTATCAGAAAAACATGTTTCCTCATACTCTCCATGCACTTCCTCATTCACTGTTTAACATGGCTGCCATGGTATTTGCACACACTTGCTTTATGAAACACACACAAAAATGCTCTACTTACACCCAAATGTATTGCATGGTGCTGCATCTATTATGTTTACTTACTTTTTGCAATGTTGCATTTGGCCATCACGATGCATCTATATGTCACTTGTTCATTGTCACCCATTCTAAGCACTTGAATATTCAGAAAAATGCACTTCAAGTTCCACTTTTACCACAATTTCATCTTTTATTGTGAACATCAAACGATGCAATGAGATTATCTTTTGCAACTGTAGCACCATCATGCTAGAACAAGACTTCAATTTGTAGTCCATTTACATTAGTGATGATCTTTCATGCTTTGTTCCACTCAAACACTTAGTGTATTGTGTCCACAGTCAACAATGCTTCTTTTTCTTCATCCTTTGGCTTTCATGCTTCACTTGCAACCACTTGCACTTTCATTGCTTGATAGAAAGAAAGTTTCTCTCTGCACTCTTCATACATTTTTATTTCTCTTGGACAACTAGAGTTGATGTGAATCTTGATCTTTGTATAGAATATTTTGAAATAAGAAACACCTAATGATGGTGTTTTGAAGCTTCTCCATTTTCTTCAATTGCCACTTTTTGATTGGCATTATGTATGCCTATTCACTATCATATTTCATGATGATGTACTCTTTGTGATGGTCTATGTGAGCAATTGATCATTTATGATCTTCAAATCATTGCATTCTTAGACTTGATTGTCCTAAATGTTCAATTGCTTGAGCTCTTATGACACTTGTGATGTACTCCTCCAGATGCATATCTCTTTTGGGAAATTATGATTTTTTTTCCTTTCTCGACCCCCTTCTTGAATTTTAAGGGGAAGCATTCCAAGCTCAACCCTTGTGGGATCCCATTTTACTCCACATGCTATAATTATTCAAAGCATATCACCAACATGAGTTTTCATATACTTGCATAGGAAACAAACAATGTTAGATTAAAAACAATTAAGTTCAAAGTTCTTGTGATGTTTCCTCCTTTTTATTCTCTTGCACACTTCTTCTCTTTGCTCAACTGATTCAATGCACCACATGCAATGTTCTACATTACTGTTGATAGATCATATAGGAGGATTCATAACCCGAGCTCTAACAAAGCTTTTCTAATCATTTGCAGGTTCACTTGGAGAACAGGGGCAAAGAGGGATGAACAAAATTGAAGGAAACTTGAAGACACATTCAGGAAATGATGGCTATGTTCCCTCTTATGTGCTCTTTTCCTTCTTTATCTTTAGTGGTGTAGTGCACTCCTTGTGTTTTGTTGACTCAGCTATTCCCTATGGCTTGTGTGAGACACTTGATTCATCTTTTTATCCCAATGAATATAAAACAACATTTTGTGCAATTCTTGTTCAATTCTATACTTTTCTTTTGCAAAAAAAGTATGGAACATTATGGAATGAATAACTGAATACAAAATGAAAGCACTTCCTTTACATCTCATGCAATCTTTTATGCTGAAAATTATGAATGAAAAACTGAAACACATTGCACCTTTCTAAACAATTCCCTAAAAACTCAAATATATGCAATGGTTTAAGCAACTATAGAAATGAATTGAAACTTTTCACCTTAAAATGAACTTGAATTAATCAGCTCTATCAATTTGAGTTGTGGTGAAAATTTGATAACACCAATCAGAAGAATGAAATTAATTGGTCTACCCACTCCAACAATCGGCTTAATTAGTGATTTTGAATTGCAGAATGGTGGCACAGAGTGCTAAGTGAATAAAGATCAGGTTCAAATCTTATGAATAGAGTATTACATTAAATGCATATCTGATTTAAGGTTTACAAATCTCTAATCTTAGAAGACCTTCTAAGATATAATTTAATGCAGGTATGGCTCAATGCAACGTATGCTTCTTGAAGAAGAAGAAACAAAAACCCTAATAGTAGTATCAAGTTGTATTTGTTAGTAGTGCACGGCTTGATAAATTGTCTACTTGTTAGAAAAGAAAAATAATAACCAGAAAGTTATGTAATTGTAGTGTGGTCTACAAGTATTGAGTGTAGAGTAGAGTTGGGAGTGGTAGAGTGTAGAAAATGTGATTGCAGAGAAAGAATGCACTATGCCTGAATAAGTTGAACCAAACAAAAATTAGGAATTCAAATCTAGATTTACATTTGGGGTAAACCCCTTGATTGTATTGGTGCTTTTTGTTTGGATTCCGCTCATTCAAACTAGTGTATTATAGAAAAGGCGATATATTGTCGAGTAAGGAGTAGATGCAAAGAAAAGGGGTGCAGAAAAAGAAGTGAATGCAGAGCGGATAAAGAGGTGCAGAGCAGAGGAAGGGTTGCAAAGAGTGCAACATACATGTATGTGCAATTGCAAGTAAGTTGCAACATAGATTTTTCATCCAAATTGTAATAGTCTTCATTGTAAATCTATTTGGTGGGTGCCATTGGATATATAGGTAGATGCACATTGTAGGAAGTGGGTGCTTCCTTGGAGTGGTTGCTCCTGAAACCAGGGGATAGGTGTCTTCTTAGGGTTGGTTCCCTTAAATCATTGTAACTGACTTTTATTGTGAGGGTGGATTAGGACAGTAGATCCTAGCAGCATTTCTCACCGTGGTTTTTCCCAATCTTGGGTTTTCCACGTACATTTGGTGTTATGTGATGACTATTTGTGTGCTCTCTCATGTGTTTGCTTATTAATATTTTATCTACACATTAAAATTCAAATAACTAATCTACACTAAATGTTGAGAAGAAAAATTTCAATATCTATTGATTCACCCCCCTCTCAGTAGATCAATGTGGTCCAACACCTTTCCTAGATAAAAGAAATCATCACAATCAAAAAGGTTTTTTGTTTGGTAGACAAATAATTGATGTCATCCTCCTAGTTGATGAAACTTTCACTCCATGGACAAAATCAACAAGGAAAGTATGGTCCTAAAATTGGGAATCTCTAAAACCTATGACAAGGTTTCTTGGTGTTTTCTATCTAAATCCCTTCAAACGTTAGAATTCAAAGGTAAGATCCTTAGATTATTATAAACTCGTGTTTCTATTACATCATTCTCAATCCTCATCAATGGTTCTCCTCATGGTCACTTTGTCAAGTCTCCAGTGGGATTAGACAAGGGGATCCTCTCTCACCATTTCTGTTCATTATTATTACTAATATCTTGGGAAGGAATATTGAGGAAGGGATGAGGAGAGAAAACTTCAAACTTTCCTCTTCTTTGTAATTAGTTTCCCATCAACATTTTTTTGATGACACTCTTCTTTTTGGGGAAGCCGTCATAGTGAAAGCTAGGGTTTGGGTCAATATTCTAACTAATTTTTCTCTTATTTCAAGTCAAAAAATTTAACTTAGAAAAAATTATTCATTTCTTCTTGCATGTTCCTCCTCATTTGTAGCTCAAAATTGTTAGAGTTCTCAAGTGTCAAAATCAACTTCTACCTTCCTCTTACTTGGGTATGTCATTAACTACTGGGAAGGTGGAGAATTTTGTTTGGACCAACCTCGAAAGGGTTCAATGAAAACTAGCTACATGGAAAGGAGCTATTCTCAATTTAATGCTCTTAAAGCCTCTCTCTAGAACACCTCAGTCTACCTCCTAACCCTCCTCATTATGCCCACAACTTGGGTTGATAAACTTGAGAAAATTCAAAGAATATTCCTTTGGTTTGGAACTAAACAAAAGCATCGTGTCTCCTTAGTAAATTGGGATACTATCTTTTTTGCAACGCTACTTTCCCCATGTATAAAATTTGACAGATTTAATATATTAGAGTTAATTTTTATATAACAACCATTTTATTAGTGTTATTATCTAAGTTTTAAATATTATAAAGTATATCTATAATTTAAATACAAATGTATGAAATGGTTATTTATCAATGCTAACTAACATAATACCTAAGCACATTAAGGTTATTATCATTAATATATAAATTGACATCTAACAATATTATAATAATCAAGAGAAAAAAATTAATCCAATATCATGGCGTCTGCTCCAAAAAATCCTACGTCTGCTCAAACTCCCGTCGTGCTTCACTTAGTGAGAAACCATGGCGATGGCGGGGCGAAATTGGTGAAGGCACTTGCCGTTGTTGGATCTGCCTCGGTTCCTCAATCTGTGCATGTCCAGGAGTGTGGTGGGGAAGGCATCCCCGAGCGAAACCCTAGGTCTCCAATGGCCGATTTGTTGGGTCTGAATGATGGCATTGCGAGTCTTTTTGGTTCGCCTGGTCTGTGCCATGATGGCGGTGAATGCAGAAAGAAAATATTTGTCGATGCCCTTGCTGCCCACCCTTCCTCTCCGTGTTTGGGTTCCCATGAGCCGTAGTTCTCCGTGGGCTCACCGACTGCTGGGTTTTCCCCTACCAAGCGAAATTTTGAGCCTCTTTGGCCTCACAGCGGGGCTTCTATGTGCCCTCCATTTGTAGTTCGACAAGCTTCTACCCCTGAGTTCAGTCTAGATGGCCTTGTATGCGACAAAGAAGATTTCTTGCAAGATCACACCTTGGTATGTTGATTCACTAAAGTTTGGCCTAAATTATGTGACCTCCATTCATGGATTGAGGCAAATTGGAAGGACTATTTGGAAAATGAAATCAGCATCTACCCATGTGCGAAGGGGTTTTTCATCCGAGAATTTGAGTCTATGGACGACAAAGAAATGGTGCTAAAAACTGGACCATGGTTCTTCCAAGGGGATATTCTATCTATGAAACCTTGGTCCCCTTCTTTTGATCCACACACAGAATCATTTGCATCTGCATATTTATGGGTTCGACTACCTTACCTCCCACTACAGTTTTGGGAAATTGACTGTCTGAAAGCAATTGGCAATAGCTTGGGGAAATATCATGGTCTCTCCGAAGAAACAATCAACTATGAAAATTTGACTTTTTCTCGCCTCTATGTAGAAATGGATGTTTCAAGTGGCCTCCCAACAGAAATATTTCTCAAAGTTGGAAATAGGTGCTAGCACCAACCAATAGATTATGAAAAGATAGCTTTCAAATGTAGAATTTGCTTTGCGACAGAACATGTTGCTGCACAGTGTGGTAAAAGGAATTTTGGGGAGAATGCCAGTGTTGCCCCTAAATGCAGCCTCTCATGGTGGGTTGGGGCTGAGTCCAGACATTATGATGTTGCTCCTTCCATAAAGAATGCTGGCGACTTCACTTCCTCACTTCAGGAATCTGCTCCTACTATGGTCTCCTCCCACTCGACTGTGGATTACTGTCATGTTCTGGTTTTTGTGCCAGAATCAAAGCAAGATGATGCACACATTACATCTCCATCCTTGGAGGTTTCCAATACTGTTTCCTCTTCTCTTTTGGCAGCTACTATGGCGGTTTGCAACCTGGGTTCTTCCTCGCTGGCGGATTCGCGCTTGGTTCAGCATCCCTCCTTGGATGACCAACAGGCTTGGATGGAGGTGAAGAAAAAGAAATCCCCATCCTTAAAACAAAAACATCCAATGTCCTTAAGATCGTCAAAGAAAGATGGAACTTTGGAGGGATAATTTGTGGCCACACCCACTTTTGGGTTGATGCAGGTTCTATTAGGTTAGAAGGAAAGTATAATTTTATTTGTGTTTGGGCACCCCTAGTGGAAAGGGCGTGCATTTATTCTCTTTTTGAATTTTGGGCGTTGTCCCCTTGACAACACTTACCTAATAAAAATAAATAAAAAATCAAGAGAAAAAATAACATCATAAAATAATTTAATTGAATCAACTCCATCTCATTTATAATTAAAATATCTTTGAATAAATTTAGTATTTATCTGAATCACAACACTTGGATAGCTCATTCTACTCTAGGAAGATTTCAATGGTATTGGTCCTCATAGCTATGACACACATCAAAGAATGTGTAAAAACACAGTCTGCTTACACACCATGCAAATGCATCAAAACCCTAGCCAAGACAATCTTGAGTGTACTTTGTACCTCGAGTTGGACACACTCTGTGTGCCCCCTCCTCTAATATTCATAACCCACCAAACCATCTTCCTCTTCATGGAGTAATCTCCATGATCTTTCCAAATTTCACATAAATGCTTTATATAAGCCTCAAGGTGTGGTTTCTAGACCATCACACCCTTTCACAAAGGTTTCCTTTAATTAATTATTTAATAAATATAATTACCCTTCTCATTTAGAAGATTTTTTATAAATATTCTTCATTAATCTCCATTTAATCAAAGGATCATATTATCCTTTATTTTTCTATCTCCTTTTAATGTTTTCATAGCTTTGTTTTCACTTTCAAAAAAAAATTCCATAACATTTAATGAAAGGTAAATTTGGGGTACCTTATCAAACTACCCTATCGATCTCGCAACCAAACAATAACTCAATTCAACAATTTTATTTGTTAATGGAACTCGAATCCATATTGCATAATAAACGGATACAAACTCAAGCATTCAACTTCCATCAAATAATGCTATTGAAAATCTAATTATTTAATTGATTTCGTCATTTGCAAGTTACAAACAATTACAAGTTGCAAGTTTAAATTATCTTGCAATCATCAAGTCCGTTGTTCATTGTTACTTTGCATACACTTAATCCCACCCTTGATTTTCCTTCAATTATTTATCTATTTTTAATCTTTCCACACCAATTAATCTGCAATTTACTTGTTCATTTCTTTTGCATAATACTCCATTCTTTGGCTGCATACTATCCATTCATCCTATCACTGCCTAATATCTATTATTTTGTTTCATAAATATCTTGTAACTTTAAAAAATTTCATTCACATAAATTCTTATTGCAAAAAAATAAATTTATTTAAAAATAAAAAAAATAAAAAAATGATATCATATTATTACATAGAAGATAATTAGTTAATGATATGCATAATATGTGTTATGAAGGCAACTATTTCTAACATTAAATTTTTTTTCCAAAATGATAATCATGCATTCAAGACTATATGCATATCCTCTTTTTCTAAATAATCAATAGAAGCAAACACACAATTACTCTTAAATAAAGTATATATCATTTCACATAATCATTCAAAGAAAGCTCTAGAGTTTTCTTTTTTAGTACTTGTCCTAAGCAATACTATTGTAATGAGTTTTGCTTATTATTAATTTTTTTTAATCAATTAGAAATGAAAATTGTTATCTTCTTGAAATAAATTTTAATCTTCCTAAAGTGAACATGTAGAATATTTAATTTTATCAATTTTAAAAAATTATTTCTTGTGAACATGATTGACCAAAAAGTTTTGGGTGTTATAAGTGGATTTTTAAGAAGTAGGTGAACTATTATTTTGATGTTTTTGTGGAATGGTATTTGCTTTGCTTGCATATGCATTATCTTTTATAAGTTAAATTATAAATAAGTAAATTAAATTATAAAGGTGAACTATTATTTTACTCTTTTTTAGAGAATGAATTATTAATTTAATTTAAACAAATTTAAAAATTGGATTTTGAGAATTTATATGACCAAAATTTATATTCTTAATTGAAAATAAATATTTTTATATTAAAATAACATTAATGATAATTAATAAATTTATTTTAAGAAATATTTGTCATTAAATATTTAATAATATATTTATATAATATTATTTTACAATCTAAAATGTTCAATTATAAAATCAATATATTAATATTTACATAATCTTAATAATTGATATTAATGTATCATATCTTATAATGATTATGCAAATTTTTTAATATGTTTAATTTGTACTTTTATTTTTTAATATGTTATTAATATTATTATTTTACTTTATAAAAATATATCTTTAAGAATTATTTATATATTTTTAATAATATTATTAATACAAAAATAAAAAATAATTATATTCCTAATTGAAAATTTATAATTTTATGTTTAAATTATTATAATGATAATTAATAAATTTATTTAAAAAAATATTTTATTAAATATTTTAAAATGTATTTAGATAATATTGTTTTATAAATATAAAATATATAATTATAAAATCAATTTATTAATATTTAATTAATTCTAATAACTTATATTAATATGTCATATCTTATAATAATATTATCAAATAGAAAATTTAAAATTAAAACAAACATAAGTAGGAACTACATGGTTGAATCTTGATAGCAATATCATAAAACAAACATGTCAAATTATATTTATTTAATCTTGAATTTTTAAATTTTTTATTTTTTATTTATATTTTGTTATTATTATGTTGTATGTTTATGTATAGCTTCTATTTCCTCCTATTATTCCCATTAAGGTAGAATATAGGCATGCAATATGCTAGAATATATGCATGTAGTATGCTATTATAATATAGATATGTACATGCTAGAATATAGACATGTAGTTTCGTACAATATTATTATAAGTGTTGTATTTTCTATAGTTTTTATTTAATTGATTTATTAATTTAATTTGATTAAATTTAGTGCTTAAAGTATATAACTAAAATTTATATTTGAAAATTAATATTTTTATATTAAAATAAAATTATTTTTAAGAAACATTTTTAATATGTCTAATAATATTTTTCTATAAATTTAAAATGTACAATTATAAAATCAATATATTAACATTTACATAATTTTAATGATTAATATGTTTAATTTTTTATTTGTATTTTAATTTTTTAATATACTACTAGTATTATTTTTTACTACTATATATTTTTAATAATATTATTAATACAAAAATTTAAAAGTCAAACAAACATTTATTTATTTGAGGTAAGTTTATATTCAAATTTAAATTTTTATATTATAATTATTTTAATGATAATTAATAAGATTAAAAACAATTTTTTATTAAATATTTTATAATATATTTAGATAGTATTATATTATATATCTAAAATATACAATTATAAAATTAATATAATTTATAATTAAGGCGCAATGGAAGTGTTAGTTTTAGGTTCAAAAATGTAAGCAATAAAAAATGCAACACATAAGACAATGAATACAATGTTTACCCTGGGAAAACTCTCCTACTTGAGGGAGAAAAACCCAACAAATAATCTCTTATATATCAGATAACATAAGTGCAGAATACTACTTACAATCAGGCCTTACACAAGGCTGAGTCTGAAACAAAGAATGTAGACACTTCTCCTTAACAATGGATCTGCTGCTAAGACAACCTGAATAGCTAAGAAATGGCGAACTCCTGCTTCTAATGATGGTGATCTTCTACTTTTAATGTTGGTGAAAATTTGCTCCTAAGAGATGCGAAATGAGTGAATGATTGTGATGATCAAATGACAAGTCTTCACCTTCTTTAGATACAAGTTAGGAAACTTCTTCTCAAGGTCGGCTCCCTTAGAGGAATAGAAAAATATATTAAAAATATCATTTAAGATATGAAGGCCAACCTACCTTGTACAAGAATAAACTAAGGAGAAAATATCTCCCGAAGCTACCAAACACTAACAGGAAGCAAGGCACAAAAAGGTAGTAGCAGGGCTCCAAAACTAGGCAGAAGTAGCAGAGCACAAAGTGCCTTTGGAGCACATTCAAACTCGGGTGGCAAATGAAGAATGGCGACAACATTTGAAACACAACAGACCAAAAAAAAGAACTAGTAACCGAGGTAAGGAATGTTGGAATGGGCAGCATTGTTATGAAACCTCTAGGCGCAACTCGTCCTAGCAAAACAAATTCAAGAGCAGACAACAAGGAGAGCATTTTTTTTATGGAAGATTCATTAGCAGTCAAGGTAGGGAAAACCCTAGCAAGGAACATATCGATACCACAATGGATGCTTTAGAGCGATGAAAGGGAAGAGGTCTTATGGATACCATGGATTACATAATCACTTTCCTCATAATCAACACAATGTAGAAAGGATGGACAATAAGAAAAAAATGGTGATGGGAGCAAACATGCTAAAGCCATCAATCACACTTTTGGAATAGCATGGATTATTGGTTAGATGGTATGGAAAAGACCTAAATTGGGATAGCTTGATTTGTTGGTGGCAAGACCACTGGGGTAAAGACATGAAATTTAAGGCACTAGCTAATGGCTATTTTTTTTATTTGTCCAACTCAAAAATTTAGAGAAGATGTTGAAAATAGGATTTGGATGATGGACGAAAGTGGATTTTACATTCGCAGATGGGAAGTAGGTTTTGATACCTATCAACATCAAATGGAAATAATTCAACATTGGTACATGCTCCCTAATCTTCCTCTGGAGTTTTGGCAGCCAATGATGCTGGACACAATTGGAAATCATCTAGGGAAATACATATGCATAGAAGAAAGTATGAATCAAGATGGTATTAACACTTATGTAAGGATTTGTGTAGAAAACAAACCCTATAGCCCAAATTGGAGATAATTATAGATTATAATGGATTGGGGTAATTTGTGACAACCCCTAGTTTCAAATCCACATCTGGGGAACACTCTAATTGATATGTTGGGATGGCGATCCTTGGAGTTGATTGCAATTTTGGATGAAAATGTTGATCTAGTTCCACACTTTGAATTGGATGGGGATGTTGGATCCATGAAAAGAATGAATTTAAAAATTCAAATCCAAGCTCACAACACCAACCCCCAGAAATAATGGAAAAAGTGGCTTCTGAAGCACAAGTAAAGAAACCATCAGTTCAGTAAGAAATTTTTTTTAATGCTAAGCTGACAAAAGTTATTGATCTAATTGGAAATAATATGAGGATGGATGATCTAAACTCCCTAATTGAGGTAGGTAAAGAATTGGTGGAGCTGTCTCATGAAGCCAAAGAAGTGTCATTAGGGGAGAATGGGGAGGAACCAAATCTAGAGGAGGAATGGGAAGGAAGCCCTGATGTGGAGGAGGAAGGTTCAGAGTCAAAAGAGGGGGAGATCACCCCTAAAGAAAAAAAAAAAAGGAAATACTTTGTTCAAAAGTTACTGCCAGCAAAGGGAAATCTAGGGATTCATCAAAAAGAAACAACAAAGACTTCACTAGATTGTGGAGAAAGTAAAAGAAGGGGAAGGATCCCTAATCAGGAAAAGCTCAAGGTGGATGGGGAAGCCAATGGGAAAAAAAATATCAATGAAATATTGAAAGTAGCGAAGGGTGATGCCCTTCTTGAAGAAAGATGAAAATATTGAATTGGAATGTTAAGGGCCTAAATGCGGGCCTAACAAAAAATAACCAATTAGGCATCATTTGGAGATGTCTCAGATTGACATTTGTCTCATCTAGGAAACAAAAAATTTCAAAGAAGAGGTGGAATAATTTGGTAAAAGAATAAGGTTTTGTAAGTTGTTGGCAATGAATTCTAAAGGTCAGTTAGGTGGGCTCATCACATTATGGATGCCTCAAAGAGTACTAATATAAAAATTTACTACAAAAAAAGATGGGTAACATGCAAGGTAAGAAGCCTTACTTCGAATTTGATTTTTCTTTTAGTTAATGTCTACAAACCAAAGTCTTGTATTTAGAAGGAGGTATGAAAAGAACAAGATCCAATATGCTACAATCTAGCTTTTGAATTCAGTCTAATTGGTGGGGATTTTAATGCAATACTATGCTCAAAGGATAAGCGAGGTGGTGTGGGAAGGAAATTACAATCACAAATAGACTTTGGAAATTTTGTGGAGAGAAACATGTTGATCGATATTCCTATGAGCAATGGGAAATTCACCTAGACAAATAGACGCAAAGGATTCTGTTGTATAGATGAAAAGTTGTACGGGTACTTATTCAAAGGGAATTTAAGTACCTTCCCTTTCACCTTGGAAATTAAGATTTTTCTTGTCTCTGGAGCTAATCATTTTCCTGTTGTTACCCATTTTTCATTTATAGCTCAAATTAGGTTGAGCTTATAGATTTTAAAACTAAAAAAATGAGGTATTCATTTTATTATCCCTCCTACATTACATTCAGATGTATAAATGCAAAATCCAAGAAATATTATAACTATAGATCATTACATTTATACACATGCATATAACATAAGAAATATTTTACAAATCTCTTCTAGAAAAGTTATTTTATTGAATAGAAATATTCATTTAACTCACACAATCCATGAGTTTAACTTATGCTCATTCAATGAAAATCAAAATAAACATATACATTAATAAGTAGATGAAGAAAAATAATGTGCATGTAGGGAGGGTAACCAGTCATTGTCTGAGAATGACTGGTTTTGTTGTATCTTCTTTTCTGGTTGCCCGAGTTGTCCTAGTCTTTTCCTAGCTCCTTGATACCCCTGTTTCCTGCATTAGTCAAAGCAATGTATCAGAGCAATCCTCTGCAATGAAAGGTTACACACCATACATGATCATTTACCTATTCATGTATAAATTGATCATAATATGCATTAAACAAACATCCATATCTTGAATGTACCAGAAAAAGTAGTGAAATCATCAGATATACTTAAATTATACATGTTTTTCTAACTTGTTCACTTCATGTGCAGCTACAGGTGTAATCATGTCTTAATTCAAAATGAGTGGTGGAAGTATGGCTCCCACAAGGGTTGAGTCCAACTCATAGTAATTATTGCATAATCTTAATCTATGCACAGTCTTTTATGAATATTCTAAGTGCATATGGAATTACATTGCAAAACAATTGATATCAATCATGATTACTTCATGATCATAATGTAGAAGATCTTGTAGTGTCATAAAATTAAGCAGTGATATTCATCAACCATAGAATGACAACATCTT
>VDFB02227194.1:0-17276 GCA_007258455.2 Sequoia sempervirens | reverse complement strand
AGGCCCCACGGTGGGCGCCAAAATGTGAGTGTAAGAATGAGTTAAACAATTTAAGCATGCATCTACACTTCTAAATAGGACATAATAGCAAAGATTCAAGAAAATTTAAACTAATTTAAACACAGGAACCTTTGAAGTTGTCCCATTGCTCTCTAACTCTAAAGATTTCTTTAATCTACTTTGCTCTCAGATTTTAGAAGCTAATTAGATTATTGAAATAACACTTAGAGAATGAGAATTCAAACTAATTCTATTCCTATATGATTTAATAATAAAACTACTTTAATGGCAGCCATGACTGTAAATGCTATATGCTTGATGAATGCTGGATGAATGCTTGATGGATTGATCCTAAAACTAGATTGCTTGAATGCTTGATTTCCTAGAATACCTGTAGAGTAAGATTACACAAATTAGGATCCTTTTCCTGTAGCCAGAAACCTATATTTATAGATTTCATGGCACACATTTGTGAAGGGGCACATGATAAAAGGCTAGGATTTTCTCTGAGGAATTGTGTGGTGAGAGATGGAGACTCTTGAGATTTCCATGGAGATTGTTCCTCCCCACAAAAACATCAAGCCAGAGGATAGGAGAAGATTTTCCTGTGACAGCCTTTCATGGCCATTCCTGTAAATGCACAGGAGTTGGTTGTTGAAATACTTAATAAAACTGAATAGTTTTATTTTATTGTTGAGATTTGATGAGGTGGAGGATTTGAGAATATTTTAAATATTTTATTTCATTTATTCAAAATATGAGAGAAAAGAGATATTAATTTAAACAAATAAACTATAGTAGCTTATTTATTAAATTAAATGTGGAATGATTAATTAATTTAAACAAAGTATGTAATCTTTATTTAATTAATTAAAGTAGAATAATGTATTTAAAATAGAAAATAGGAGAAATTGATGATAATAATAATTAAATAAAACAAAGTATTTAATTTTGCTTATTTAATTAAAATTAGAATAATAGAAGAAATTAGAAGAAATAAATATGAACTATATAAATAAATAATTTTTATTTATTTAATAGTAGAGGAATAATAGATTAATTAATCTAATAAATGTATTTAATTAATTAGACCATTTTTAAGTGTATACACTATACCCCAACTTAATTTTTTAAAACTAATTGAAAGTCATTTTTTAATGTGTATAGAGTAGAGTCTAAAATGTAAAAATATAATTTATTTTAAATTTGGATGAATAAATAAAAAATAACATAAAAAATACTATACACAATTTTTTCAGCAAAGAAAGGAAGACACTAGTAAATGAAATTGAAGATCAAAACTTTATTGTATTTGAAATGTATAAAAAATGCATGGTTAGAAAGATAAGAGATAGTTTGATGCTATTATGGATTTTTTTTAGATGAACATAAAAAAAATGTGTAAATTTTATGGAGAGCACACTCAATATTTAATTATTTTCTATATTTTGTAGAAAGTAAGTTCTTAGGCATTGACACACAAGTCCAACCATTTTGGTTGGATTCCTAAGAAGAATCCAACTCTAAGTGTTGGTAGTTTATAAAATAAGAGATAATCCAAGTGTGTTATAATAGATTTACTTTATAAAACACTTGTATTGTAGCACACTCATATTATGTGAACCATAAAAGCCAAAAATGGATTATAAAACATGAGTACACTATAAGATTCTTGCATTTCATAAGATGTTTTTTTATTTATAGTGTATATAATGCAGGTGTGTTATAATGTGCATTCATTATGGCTTGGTCACTACCAACCCATAACACTAGTACATTGTAACATGAAAACACTATAACATGCTCATGTTATATGCTATTTGGACCAAGAATTGTTTTTGGCCAATTTTTGATCCCCCATTTTTGGGAAAATTCCTAGTACATACCATAAAATTTTCATGCCATATTGTCAATTGCATGATCTCCACCCAAGTGGTTAAAATTTTATTTTTTATGATAACATAAATCTTTTTTCAACTATATTGTCATTCATAATTATCATTATTTTTTATTATTTTTGTAAATTAATCAATTGAATACATGAACATAATAGATATCTTTAGGAAAAACCAATTTTTTTTACTACTTTGTATCTCTAGCAACAAAACTAGATTTTTACTATGCCTTGAGTAGTAAGATGCATATTTATGATGTTTCTCAAGCTACTCTAATATCATAAATTTTTTTGGAGAGCTTTGTGTTCTTTCCCAACATATGCTATATCATATTAGAGATTGTTGATTTAGTGCTAACCCCATGTAAGCCTTGTGATCGATCAGATTAGGGTATGTGCAAGATCAAGGACGGGCCAAAAAGTGGCAACATGATGGCATGTGGCTGACAAATCATTTTAACCCAAAATTGATGAACGAAAAGGGTTTTTAAAGGAGATTCTCAAATTTCCACCAATATAAATTATGCTTTACTTTGAATTTAATAAGCAATTATTATTCATTTTCTATTCAAATTGGCTGGGGTAACAGTCTCGATTGATAGGCTGATTGAAACATCTATAGCTTCTAAATGGTATCACATTTTTGAGAATGCAACACATGATCAGCATCTCTCATGCTTCAAGACACCATATAGGATTTAAAAGAAAATCGAATCACAGTTTTATCTCAAGCATGTGGTCAGGACATACAAGTTTTTTATATTTTTGAAAAAGTTGTAATAAAAAAATCATAATTAATAATTACTTGGAAAAATTACAAAATATGCAATCACATCGGGGCAATGAGCCTCACTTATATCTAAAACTATAAAAATATTATCATCTTAATAGGTTATTAGGTGGCTCCATACATACCTACTTATTTTTCCCCCTAAATTTAAGTACCATTGCATTGAAATTTCAAATTTTCACCAAATAGATTTATTTTTTAAACAAACCTTAGAGTTTAGAAACCACATTGTAACTTCTACGCATTCTATTCTTCATATTTTTGAAATAATATAGATAACTTATTCAAATTTCACGCCAAGGTTTTAACTCTAATTTTTCTAATTTTTGCCACTTATACCTATTTTTTCCATGATGATCCTGCACATACCATTAGGTAAATAGAGAGCTTAGATATGAAATAAATCTCTATTTTGAAAAATAGAAAAATTAAGTATTCTTTGTAATGACTAAAGGAACTATTGGTGTTTCTTCCCACTAAACCTCAAACCATCTAAATGATAGCTAGCTCTTATGCTCAAGGACTTCAAGATTAGGGGCCAATGAATGTGAGATGGATTTAACACTTTTCTCCCTTGCACTTTATGTTCGCATATGGATTTGGTAGATTGTTTATGGATTCTAGTGTTGTCAGTGATGGAAATTGAAGTCATTATCTTGGTCTATAGATCAAGATCTACTTACATAGGCATAAATTGTAGTAGGCAGTGTGTTATCGACAAAAAGTATGAAGAACAGGGTATCCGGTTAGCTAGTCAATCTATATGCTTCACCAGGTCACCATTTTGTGTTGTGGATCCCCAGGAAAGGTTTTTAAGCATGTATGTTACCTTATTGATAAATTTTGTGATGTTGTAACAATCGGTGTACAAGTTAAGAGATTTGGTAGAATGATTTATTGTTTATCTTCTCATTACGACTGACCTCGTGTAAATAGCATGTCACAGATGTGTAAGGAGTAGTTGTTTTAATATTTCTTGTGTTGGGAATTTTGATTTGGGTCCCAGCTATAATCTAGCCGACTTGTGTGGGTGCGCATTAATTTTAATTGGTGATTTGAGCTGACTCTTGGAGAATATTTCATGTTTTGTTGAAGCCAATTTAAGTGATTAAAATATTTGCTAACATATATATATATATATGACATTGGCAATTCATTTTTGTAAGTGTGTGCATGATGTTGTAAGAAGGTGTGTGTGTGAAGAAGTTCAGAGCAGTTGTATGAACATACATCAAAAGATCTGTTGAGTGAATTTTTGCTTGTGCAACAGAAGGGTTGTTGTAGTAGAGAAGAGCAGAAGTGTGAATTGGACAGAAGGTCCAAAATCTCTTTTATGTGCTTCACGAGACCTGAATCCAGGAATTCGTATATGCTATCTTCTCAATTCATTTTTGTTGTAATCACAAAATTTTTGTAAGGAAGCGAGCCTTTCTTATTTTGAGCAGTGTGCCTGAATGCAAGTGCATTCCCTTTTTGTTTATACTTTTAATAGGGTATATTACTGTGGACTAACCTCCATCGTGATTTTTACCCTAACAGGGTTTCCACATAAAAATATTGGTGTTATGGTGTCTTGATCATCTTGTTTATGTGCTTACATCTTTATTTTTGTCCATGTGTTAAAAATGATTTAAGATTTGAATTGAAAGTTAAACTTGTTGAACACTGATTCACTCCCCCTCTCAGTGTTCCCTGAGTCCAACAATTGGTATCAGAGCCGGTTCCTCTTCAGAATTTTAATAGCTTGAGGCGGATCTTGGATTGCAATGAAATCTAGTGGTCTTCAACAACAACTTATGGTGGCACTTGATGATCTTGATCAGCCTAAAGCAGAAGTCATGGAATTCAGAGAAAATCTTGTGGATGCTGAGAAATTAATTCAATCACTAAAGGATAAAATCAACAAGTCAAGAGAAAAGAGGAAGGAACTTTTTGATCAGTTGAAGCAGAAATAAAATAAAAACTTGGAAGATGTTCACTTGAATCAGACTCTAAAAGAGATAACTAAAAAATGTGAAAAAATTGCTAGAAATAATGCTACTTTGAAGCTTGAGATGGAACCTGTGGAAATTAAGTTAAATAAAGAGTTTGGAGAAAGAAAGATGAATGAGGAGAATCTAGGTCAGTCCTTGAAAGAAAAATCTAAAGAATGAAACATAGTTAATAGTGGATTCATTCAGTTGGAGATTGAACTGCAACAACCCAAAAACAATGAACAAGAGCTTGAGAGACAAATAGTTATTCTCAGAGATGAGCTTGCTACTGCAAATGAGTTTAAGGAGAAGTTTAGGATTAGTTATGCTAAGCTTGATGAGATAAATTAAAGGAAAAAAATGATGCAAAATGATAAAGAGAGGTCTCTGCCATGAAAGATGAGAGCCTCGATCCAACAAAAGAACTCTGGAAAAGAAAACTAAAAGAACAAAGGAAGAAGATATCCAAAGAGGAACCCAATGCAACAAAATTTAAATGGTTATTGCTTTGTTTGTAATAAATTTGGACATATGGCTTCCCAAATAGAGGTCAACAAATTCCAGCAAAATAATCATTTGTCGACACGCTATAGTTGCATTAGGTTTGGTCATAAGTCATTAGAATGCAAAGCATGTCTAATAACATAAGGACCATTAAATGCTACACCTATGAAGATCTGCATGTTAAGCAATCAATGTAGATCATGAGGAAATAAGTGGAATGAATGGTCTAGACAAAGAAATCGTGTGTTATTATTAGTAGCCAAATCCTGCAAGGGTTTTGGCAAGTAAATAGAAACATGAACAAGAGGCACGTGTGTGGTATCAAGGAAGAAATCTGGGTACATTTATCAAAGGAAAGAAAAAGATCCCATGGAAGAGATAAGAGACTGGGAGCGAAAGAAACGGGTAAAGAAGAGTGGTTCTGATGAAGGTAATAAGACTGTACCAGAAGCCCCCTTCGGTAATTCATCTGGCAATTGATCTTAGGCCTTTGGCCTAGGGGGAGTTTTTCAAGAAAATATTTTGTCCCCCTATGTGTAGTTGGCACCAGAATGCAGGAAATTGTCGGTAGCTATGGTAAAAGTTTGCAAATGTATCAGTGATCACTTTTGTAGAAATATGAAATGTAGAAGGTCCACAGATAATTTTTTCTCTTGCTATCTAAGAAAACAAAGTTACCGGAACTCCTAGGGAAAAGTATTTAATGCAGCTAAAAGGTTAGGTGCACAAAGTTATAAAAGGGTAATTGGAACCCTCATTTGTCACCCTGCACCGAAGAAGAAGAAAAGGAGAGCTTTTGTAGTGAAATTTTGAAGGAGTCAAGAAAATTTGGCAGCGAATTCACCAAGTTTTTCTAATTGCTTGTTGAATTCCTAATTCTGTGCTTGAAAGAAAAACACTGCTTAGTACGAAAAATGAAGCAAATCAAAGGATCAGTGAATTTGGATGAATATAGTAGTCAAAAGGTCAGGGATGTAAGAAATTTGTTGCTAGCTGGTAAATTGAAGTGGCTTGAAGGTGAAAAACACAAGAATTTGGACATCTGGAATGAGTTTCCTTATTTCGCCAATGCAGAAGTGGTTCGGTTTATCTTGAACATATTGGATGATGATATCCTTACTCTGGATAAACCTTACCAAATTTCAAAGGATGTAATAAAAAATTTGATAAGATTATGCAATATTGGAGATGTCCCAAAAAAGAAGTCAATTCAGAATGTTGAAGTTGAAGCCCTAATCAGTGTAAAAGGAGATCAAAGGGCTTTGGTAATTACAACGATCAAAGATCCATTGATAAGGTACATTGCATGTGGAATTTCGTACAAAATTTTCTTTAGAAATAGGGAAGGAGCAACCTTTGCAGGCAAAGTCTACAATGTGCACAAAATGATAATGGAAGAAGTAGACTTTGATCTGTGTGGATTGCTGAAGGATCAATTTATGGAAAATGTGCAATTGACGAAGGATATATATTATTCTTTTAGGTTTGGTACCCTAGTTATATGCATTATGATGTATTTTCTGAATTGCTTACCTCAGAATGATAATGTGGTATGGAAGGAAAATATACCAGTTTGTAAGCAAATATTTGAGCATTTCAACACTTTTGAAAATGGTGAACAAGTTTATGGAAACTTCTTTAGAAAGTTGTTATGAAAGTTTGAAGTAGGTGGTGTTCTACTCCCGGTAAAAGCAGTTGAAGTTGGATCTTCTTTCGGTAAGGCAGAGAAAAAGCATAAAAAAGCAAGAGAGTTAGCTGATGACACTCCTCTGGCACCTAAGTCAACAAAAGTTGATGGAAAAGGTAAAGAGAAAATGGTTGTGGATATAATCGATGAAGATTCTAATGAATACACACCAAGAGATGAACGAAAACCAGTTGAACTAGATCTGATAAAAAGAGAAGAAAGTGATGAAGAAGGTGCTTTATTCAAAGAAAAGATATTGTAGATTGTTTAGGATGAAGATGGAATGCAAAAGATGAGTGACATATGGTTAAATGGACCATCATATGAACATGACTTCATTGAGGACACTCTAGGCAGATACTTTGTGGTCAATAACATTGAATTGGAGAGTTTGCAGAATGTACTTCCAAAAGAATTAATTGAATGTATCAGGGAGGTTATGACCTCTATGTCTCTAGACATGAAAGAAGAAGAAATAATCTTACATCTGAAGGTGCAGTTTAGGATATCTCTCGCCAAACTAAAAAATAAAATGAATGTGTTAAGGAAATACATTGACTCAACAAATAAGATCTACAATTATTGTCTTAGGTGGCCACATGTGGTTGGAAAATACAAGGACAAGTTGGAGCAAATTGAGAATGAGGATCAAAATTGGTCAGGATTATAGTATGGTCCAAGACTAGGATGGAGTAGTTAAGAAGAAAATTCATAAGTTACAGGTTGAGCATGCAAAGGTTCACTCTACCATAAACACTCTTATGGATACTTTCTAGAAAGTGAAGGATCAAACCGAATGCAGACTGGAGCAAATGATTGAAGTTCTAAAGAAAGGAGAAAAGCTAGAAGAAGCCATTACCATTCCTAAATCCCTTGTTCAAGTTATCAATATGACATCAAAAAATAATAGTTTGATAATTGTATACATCTAAAATTGGTTTGGAAAATATTAATTAAATATTGATTATTTAATTAATGAAATATTTATTCCTCTACTATATAAATAAATTGAAAATTTATTTACATAGTTCCTATTTTCTTAATTCCTATATTCTAATTCACCCTCTTCATGATTTAATTGAAATAAGAAAATCTAAATAATTTTTTTTATTTTAATTGATTCCCTCTCATTAAATTTGAATTTCATCACATTTCTACATATTCTTCTAACCACCTTCCACCTCATCCTCCAACTCACCATCTGTCACATGAAAATAATTATGCTTATTTTCTAAAATGGATATTTGTTCTCAACAATTTTAACCACCTTCAAGACACATGGCTCCTTCATTCAAATGATTCTTTCTTACACTTGGCAAGATGGCTTTACTAAAGGGAACAATTGCCTTGTTTTCTCCATCCTTCTCATTCTTCACCATCGATTTCTCCATATCAAATCTCAATTGTTCATGGCTGCCAACTCACAAAATGCCTTGGTAAAATCTATAAATTGAGGCCAAATTACAACTTTTTCATAAGGAGCATTTGCATAACATTACTTTGCAGAAATTCATTCAAGTCTTTAAGAGCTTAGTTTGCATTTTCAATTCAACATTTATAATAGATTAGCAATTTTCTTAGAATCATGGCTCCTTTAGATGTTTCTTAGTTTAATTCAGCATTTAAGATCATATACATTTCATTTCCATTAGCTTAATTCTGTATTGTATCATTTCCATATCACTTTGTACACAACAACCCACTCATCATGTCATTTCATCATCTCATTCAGCTAAATCATTTAATTGAATGTAGATGTAGATTTAGATTCTGCATTGTAGTTAAATAAGCTACTCATTTCTTAGGTGACATCCCAGTGATTTGTACACGAATAAGATCTGAGAGCATAATTGCTAGGAAATTTAAGAATAGAGGGAGATGGGATATTTTTAAGGAACTATGCTATCAAATTGTGTTTTGATTCAGTTAGATTTCCTTACTGTAATACTTTCCATCTAATTGTGTGTTATTAGTTTGATATAATTCGCATATTTTCCTACACACATAAATTGGCACCCACCATGGGGCCTAGCCCCTATTATTTTGATATTTTCTGGAAAGTGTGTTTTACAGGATCGAATGAGGGTTTCTCTGGTGCAACCGCTAAATTTTGTGGCGCTTCCAAAAGATTATCTGGCACATCAACCGACTGTTTTGGCGCTATGAAGGATTTCTCTGAAACGTCCAAGTCATTCTTTGGCACATCATGGAGTTTATGTGGTGCTTCTCATTAATTCTGTGGTACTTTGACCAATTTCTATGGTGCTTTTCATGATTTTGTGGTGCTTCTATCTTTTTGGCGCTGCTTATTACTATAATGGTGCTTTTACTTTACTCTGTAATATTTTCTCGAGAATGAAAATTGATGTTGGTTTTTCTGTTCTGTAGATTTCATGAAACGTTGTCAGAGACTTTGTTGAAACTCCAAAATGCTTGTCAATGAAAATTTATGATAAAATACTAATAAATTTGATGCAGGGGCTGGAATTTTATGTATTTCTTTCTTTTTTAAATTAGGAACCTAGACTAATTAACAAGGAAAGAACACCATGTTTGTTGCATGTGTGAAGGGTAGGCATATGCTCTCCCCTTAACTGGGTGACCAAAAAGCTAGACCCATTCCTTTTCATTATTTGTGGTGTGTTTTGAATGGTAGGCATATGCTCTCCCCTTAACTGGGTGACCAAAAAGCTAGACCCATTCTTGTTAATTTGCGAGTGTGAGTAGGGTATACATCGTGGGTTCTCTCTTTATTCATGTGAAATAAAGATTAATCAAACTATAGGTATATTCTCTCACTTTTGTGTATCTTAGAGGGCCTGCCTTGTGGGAAAAAGTACTCACCCAAGGGAACGACCCAACCGGTAACACGCTAAATCCAACCGCATTTCCAGTCGGTATATAAATGTGGGTATTGGAATAAAGACCAATATCATGAGGATAGTTCTGACGAGAAGGGTAGCAATGGTCTCTCGCCACATGGATTATCCCCCACGAATGGAAAGTACTTACTAAAACCCTTGTAGTAGATTGGACAAAACCTTTATCTATTCTCTTGGTACAACAATAGTCATTGTGAAGGCATCCACATTCTCATAGTTTTTAGTAGAGATGATCGGCCTACCATGGGAGTTTTATGGAGGCTAGAAGCTTGGTTGACCTGAGAAGTGAGTGCATTGTAAGGGGGAGCCTGTGTGGCCAAGCTTCTGAATTCATCCGCTAAAAATAAGTGCGGTTGGGGTAAAATCCGCATGGAATCTAAGAGAATATAGTCTTTCACAGCCCTAGGGAATGTATGTTGTGCTTGATTGTGCTTGTCAAAGTGTTTTCAAATCAAACTCCAAAAAAAACCTCACACACTAGAAAAGTTCAAAACTGTGATTCAAAATACATCATCTGGAATGAACCATCATAAATCTTGTTTTAGCAACTGATGATCAGATGAATACCATTGAAACCAATGATCATCAAGACATTACTGCAAATAGTAATATGGTCTATGACACCCCAATTGAACAATAACAAGACATCATTATCATTGAAAATAAAATTAATGACATCAAACTAGATATGATTGCAATGGACACCCAAATAAATGTCATTAAAATCAATGGAAAATAGGACAGTGTACTAGTGAATGCAACCACAAGAGCACATGCCAAATATGTTTTAAAAGGAAGTTCATCCAGAACCCCCATGACATCATCCAATCAATACAACATAGTGGACCAATTACAAAAGATCCTTGCACAAATATCTATATTGGAACTGCTCAAAATTTCTCCTGCTCACAAAGAGATTTTGGAAAAGGCCCTAGTGGACACAACAGTACCAACTAATCTTGAAGTTTGTAAATTTGAAGCCATGGTGGGACATTTGACTGCACCACATTTCTTATCCTTTTCTGAAAATGATGACACATCCATTTCTCATCCCCACAATGCTACTCTCCACATTGAAGTCCTAATTCATAAACATCACGTCAAACATGTCCTAATAGATGGAGGAGCTGGCCTGAATATATGTACTCTAAAGATTTTTCATGCTTTGGGATTCTATGAGAATGCAATTAATTCAAAGAAAAAGATCACCATAAAAGCATATGATGATGAGGAAAGATCTTCACAGGGATTGATTGTCCTACCTATTCAAGTGGGACCAATTCATAAAGATGTAATTTTCCAAGTCTTAGACAAGGATTTGACCTATAACATATTGTTGGGTCATCCATGGATCCATGAAATGCAAGCAGTCTCGTTAACTTACCATCAATGTCTGAAATTTCCTTGTGGTGGCCAAGAAATCACCATTTCGGCTAATTCAAATAGTCCTCAGTATTGCAATACCCTAAAATATGTCCAGGATGTTTTTGTGCCTCATAACAGAGAAGCCTCCATTCCCCCCTTCCAATGATCAAATCCAATCAAGTTCTTCATCCAAACCATGGTTATTGCCTCCAATCAAGAAGCTCAATCTAGTTGCATGTCTAAATAGTCTGAGAAGAAAGAAGAAGTTGCTTCATCCACCTCCTCAAATCATGAAGCCCAATTGAATTCCTTGTCAAAGCAATTTGATGAAAAAATTAAAATCAAGGACAAAGGTGTTGGTGAATACTTCTTTGAACGATCTTTATGTCTTTCACAGTTTTATTCCTAGAAATTCTATGGGAAACCCTCCACCTCCACACAACTAACATCTCAACCAGTTACCAAATTTGATGGTCGGTTTATAAAAGAAAGCACTAGGTTTGATGAAGCATAAGACAAAGACATTCTAAATTGGCTTTATAAAGATGAAGAAGAATCCCAAGTAGCAACTGTAAATGTACAAATAACTCAATATGGAAAAGGTTTCACCATCTTGGAAAAAATGGGATATGAAGGAAAAGGTCCCGTGGGTAAAAGAAAGGAGGGAATTGTAGAGCCAATTCAACCCATTTTAGTCAATCCAAAAGACAAGACTAGGCTAGGCTATAAAGAGGACACAAAATAAAATGTGGTTGAAAGAACCCTACAATTATAAGCTAGTGATGAGCATGAGACTGATTCCAATGAATATGAGTGGGATTCCTTGTCAAAAGAGTCCTGTCATGACAAGGACATTGATGTAGTACACAAATATGTACCCCTACTCGAAGAAGGACAAGGGCCATATTTTAGATCATTCAAATTTGGATCGCAACATCTTGATGATTCAACTCGGAGTGAAACAGATAATTTAGAGAGTTACCTTCTAGACCCTAATTTTTCTATTGGACAAATTAAAGATGATGCTATCAGAACTCTTACCATTTCTAACCTTAACCAGTTTGGTGACTTCTTAACATCCTTAGTACATCCCGAGCTTATAGATTGGGACCTAACTGAGCCATTTGACATCCCTACATTTTCAAACGATGATGCCATCATCAATTTTCTCTGTGCCAACAATCCCAAAACAAATTCCACCAATGAACATTGTAACAAGGCTTCCACACAAGTGAGTATCAAATCTTCCAGCTATAAAATGAATAATACAGGAAATAGATCTGATATTGAAAACCATTCAATGGCAGTGTCAGATCTAGAAAAAGTAAAAACAAAGAGCACATCCAATGGAAAAAACCTATCTGTGGCGTCAAAGGATGGAAGATTTGATACTCTCCTAGAAAATTTTCAGGAAAGATCAAAAGTCTTGATTGAACCCACACAGTCTGTCAACATCAACAATGAAGAGACAGTGACGACTATCCATCTAGCGACATCTTTGATAGATTAGGAAAAGCCAAGCTTTCTCAAAATTTTCATAGAATTTTTTTTAAACTTTTCTTGGTCATATACTGACATGCCAGGGATTGATCCAGAACTCATCATGCATCACTTATCATTACTTCCAGGAGTTAAACCAGTCAAACAGAAGTTGAGAAAAATGCACCCCCATATCGCCCTATTGGTAAAGGCAGAGTTGAAATTGTTAGATGCAAGATTCATTAGACCCATTGAATATGCTGAGTGGATCTCCAATATAGTACTAGTTTCAAAGCCTAACAACAACATTCGTATCTGCACATATTTTCAAGATCTTAACTAAGCTTGTCCTAAGGATGATTTTCCTTTGCCCAATATAGATATCATAGTAGACTTGACGGTAGGACATGGAATGCTATCATTTATGGATGGATTTTATAGATATAACCAAATCAAAATAGCTCCAGAAGATCAAGATAAGATAGCCTTTACTTGTCCATGGGGAAGCTTTTGTTAGAACGTCATGTTGTTTGTGCTGAAGAATGCTGGGGCTACCTAACAACATGCCATGAAAACAATCTTTCATGATATGATGCATACTTTCATGGAAGAATATGTGGATGATTTATTAGCCAAATCATATACTAGGGAAGGACATTTGGAGATTCTAGATAAAATTTTCACTAGACTGGAGAAATTCAATGTACCACTAAATCCCAAGAAATGTGTGTTTGGGGTGATGTCAGCAAAACTCTTGGGGTACAAAGTTTCAAAAAAAGGAATTGAGGTAGATCCAACAAAAATAAAAGCTATCATGGAAATGCCACCGCGAAAGAACATTAGTCAACTCCATTCTCTACAAGGGAGGTTTCAATCAATCCACATATTTATTTCATACTTGGCAGACTAGACCCATCCCTTCACTCATCTGTTGCATAAAAATGTTTCCTTTTGATGGGATGAGAAATGTGAAGGATCCTTCAACCATTTGAAACAATATTTAATGAATCCACCTATCCTAGTACCACCAATAGAAGGGAAGCCACTACTATTATTTATCACTACAACAGAGACATCATTGGGAGCCCTATTAACACAAGAATATTCAACAGGTAAAGAATGAGCAATCTATTACATCAGCAAGATGCTAAATGGCTATGAGATCAACTATACCTCCATTGAAAATGCTTGTCTAGTAGTAGTATTCGCTACTCAAAAACAATGAAACTACATGTTAACTCACACCATCAATTTGATAGCTAAAATAGATCCTCTCAAGTATCTCCTCAACAAAGCTAACCTAATAGGGAGATTGGCTAAGTGGGTCATGATACTCAATGAATTCGATATCCAATATGTAGATAGGAGGGAAATAAAAGGAAAAGCAATTGCCGATTAGTTAGCAGAGGCACCACTACTAGATACTCATCCTTTACACATTGAATTTCCAGATGTTGATGTTCTCACCTTGGTTGCAAGACAATGGACCCTATACTTTGATGGATCACACACCCAACATGGATCAGGAGCCGAAATACTATTTGTCACTCCCCAAGGACATTCCATACCGAAATCATATAGACTAATGTTCCCTTGTACTAACAACATGGCAGAGTATGAAGCATTAATCATTGGCATCAAAACAACTATAGAATGGTAAGTCCTCGAATTGCAATTCTATGGAGATTCTCAGTTAGTCATTAATCAAGTCAATGATGATTATCAAACGAGGGATGATAAATTGATGCCCTACAAAAGAATGATGGACGATCTCAAGAAATATTTCATGGATATCAAATTTGAACAAATTTCAAGAGTTGACAATAAAGCCATTGATGTCATGGCTACTATTGCTTCCTTGTTACAAATTCCAAAGAAAAGAAGTCATTGCAAGTTCTTGGTGGAACAACTATTCTCCTTTGCCTATGATGATATTGAATCCCATGTTATCTATCACCTATCCAATACCAATACCTCAATCTACAGTGAAACTCATACCTACCTAAAAGATAACACTCTTCCACCCGACTTGTCACTAAACCAAAAACGCAATTTCATTCGCCGAGCCACCTGGCATACTCTTATTACGGATTTACTATACTGATGAGGTCTTGACATAACTATCCTACAATGTATGTAATGCAATGAGGCTGAAATGGATTTAAGAGAAGTCCATGAGGGTGTTTGCAGGACACATTCAAGTGGCCTAACCTTAGCCAAGAAACTCCTTCATTTAGGTTATTACTGGCCAACCATGGAAAAGGAGTGTTTCCAATTTGTGAAGAAATGTTAGAAATATCAGATTCACAGCAACCTTAGCCACACACCAATGCAAGAACTCCAACCTTTTGCATCCACATGGCCATTTTGTCAATGGGGACTAGATCTTGTTGGTAAAATTCATCCATCTTCATCAAAAGGACACAAGTTTATCATCATAACTACAAAAATACTTCACAAAGTGGATTGAAGTTGTTCCTCTAATCAATATTACAAGAAAGAAAATTTCATCATTCATCCTCAACTACATCATCTGTTGGTATGGCATTCCCCAATCCATTGTCATTGACAATGGAATACCATTCAAAAATCAAGACATGCAAGAATTGTGTGAGAAGTTCAATATCCAACATCACTTCTCTACACTATATTATCCCTAGGGGAATGATCAAGCAGAGGCTTCAAACAAAACTATTCTTAAGATTTTGAAGAAAACTGTCAATGATGCAGGACATTATTGGCACATCCAATTAAACCCTGCTTTGTGGGCATACTGCACTAGTATTCACACACCAACAAGAGCTACACCATACACTCTGGTATATGGGTTTGAGGCCATTGTTCCTATTGAAGTTCAAATACAATCGCTTCGGGTTTCATTGAAAGGTATCATCCCTGATGAAGACTATCGGGTCTCAAAATTGCAAGAACTAGAAATGTTAGATGAGTGGCGCCAACATGTAGTGAATCACCTGAAAGCCTACTAACAATGGATGTCCAGAAGTTACAATCATAAGGTCAAACCCAGAACGCTCCAAGATGGTGACTTAGTGTTGAAGGAGAACCCACACAATCAGCAGGACAAAGAGAAGAAAGGAAAATTTGAACCAAATTGGTTGGGGCCCTTTGTCATCATTTCATTTTATGGTTCAAGAGCATACCAGCTATCCACGCCAGAAGGGGACCTATTTGAAGAACCCATGAATAGTCTTCATCTCAAGAAATTCTACACATAAGTCAGCCGCTACATCTATAAAAAGTCTTGAAAAAATCCAAAAAACATCTATAAAATTCCTAAAAAAATGATCACCTTGGTGAAAACTTGGCAAACAGGCATCTTGGTGACAACAAAAAAAATCAGAAAAAGTGAAAAATACAAAAAAGAAAGTGAAAATACAAAAAAAAATAAAAGTGGAAAATTGACAAAACTGGCGAACCTGAAAAGCGCAATTGGTGCTGGCGGAAAATCCATGAACAGACGCACTTTATCTTTATACGTTTTCAGTTCTTCCAGGAACCAAGCAGGTTGACTGACCGGTTTGATTATCGACCACCATCCCAGATCCCCATCCGGAAATAGCATTTTATTATCTTTGTTGACGGTCGCATTCGCATCAAATCTTTAGATTTTTTGACCATTGTACATATCTATAATAAACTGGTTTGTTTCCACTAGGGGAAAAATCCTGAACTCACTAGGGGCAACAAATTTTGAGCTTGAACCAACAAACAAACAATAGGAGTAAAAACACAATGAAAACAATGATCATACTGAAATCAAACATCGAACATCAATCACCACCGAAAATGCATCAAACATCCTTATCATATCAGAAAATCCAAAAACAGGTCAAAAACCTAAAAAAAGTCAAAAATAGAGTCACCTTGTTGAATTGCATTATCGCAATTCATTGTAATTAATTGTCTATTCATATCTTGGTCCTGTAAATCAGTTGAGTTAGTCAAACTACATGGTCTTTGCGTGTATAATGTAGGCAAGGCTTATCTTTGATCAACCCCTGAGACCCCTAGGATAGGTCTTTAGGTTAGGTTCTTGGTCAAAATCCCAAAAAACACCTAAAAATTGGAAAATTCAAAAATCCCAAAAACAACAAAAAATCAAAGTCAAAGGATGATGCTATTTTGAATCATGGTTATACCACTTTCACACAAAGGTTCAAATTACTTGCATTATGATTGATGTTATCATTTCTCGGGAGCAATTCAAGGATGGAAAAGCACTAGAAAGGCTATGATCAAGAATGATATTTTCTTTGTCTGTTGTCTGCAAGTTGATCATTATTATTATGTGAATCATCGTGGGATGTGCTCTACAAAGTATCACTGATGACATTCTGAATTTGCATAGGAAAACAGTCAAATCTTATTTGTTTACACAAGGAATCCTCAGGTGATCTTGGTCTAATTATACCTAGATGCTTGTGTTAACTTTCACTATCAAACATCATGGACGTAGTACTCAGGTCATCATGGTCCAATTATACCATCGATGTTTATACTCACTTTCAATATTTTAAAATCTCAATGATGATAACAAGCACAATAAATCACTGGGATGACAACATTGCATTACTAGAATTGCATGTCTAGGTTGCATTCATATTAGTTGTTGTGAGGGTATTTATAAATTTTTCCAAGGTTGATGTTATTTCTATCATTAATAGATTGAGTACATTTGACA
>VDFB02227193.1:0-12549 GCA_007258455.2 Sequoia sempervirens | reverse complement strand
CTATTGATTATAGGTTTGGTTATATGATGAGCATATCATTTATCTTTGCCACAAATGTCATGTGTTCAAGTGCAGGATCTACCTTAGCAGTTAGGCTTATTCAAGGCACTTGGCTCTGATACCAATTGCTGAACACAAAGCAATGCTGAGAGGGGGTGAATCAACATATATTAAAAATAAAACATTCCCATATGTAGATAACACATCCCATCACATGAACTGAAAGAACACCAAAAAGGAAAACATGCACCACACCATAACACCAGGATTTTTACGTGGAAAACCAAATGAGGGAAAAACCATGGTGAGAGTTAACTCACAATATAAAGGCTCACTACTTAAAAAGGATTTACAATGAAGTTTAAGGCTCATTGCCCATTGAATTGCAAACACTAAAGCATATACAACTTCAAGAGTAAGGTACAAAAGACCTGATGAGATTCACTATCTCAAAGTAGGGTACATGAAAATTATGATAATAAACTAAGACTAAATTGTTGTAGATGAGGCATCTGACTTATGCTAATATTGCAATTCCTTTTTCACACTTTTTACACCATCATACAAAATTTGATCACTTCATACTTTTCTCAATCCACATCAAAATGCACATCACACTTCACAAGTGATTTTTCCTTCTATAAATATCCTTCACAATAATACAAAACCTCCAGTTAAGTTGGCTAAACGATGACCCTTAGATGTAACAAATGATATTGCACAGGTCAGCCGAAAAAAAACATATTCAAGGTGAAAGAAATTTGATTGTGGATCAGAACACACTATTTTGAGGCCTAAGGTCACTTCCACACATTCTCCAAAATAATATTAAATGACTAGGATCAACTTTAAATGAAGAAAGCAAGTCATGTCATCTTGATTAGTACAAGTACCATCAATACTGTTATTGCTTGACTTCGCACCATCAGGGAGATACCAAAAAAAATCATGCAGATCAAGATATGAAAAATGTAGGTAATCTACAATATCCCCTATAACCTCTTCCATAAAGATTTGATCATTAAATGTTGGCACAACTGAAGAAGCTTATTGAAAATGCAAAAACAAAGCATTCTGGATCAATTGTAACACATTGTTAATTGGAGATTAAGCTTGTGGATCTCCAACACACATGATACTATTAGATAATGTGTATTGATCACTACTGATCATGCCCTCAAAGCCACAAGACCAAACGAACACCTCCAGAGGAATGCAGAGCATTCCAACCAACCTTTATCATTGCATTTTAATTTTAGGCAGTAGACTAGAACAATGCCAACTATAACTTTGATTGCAGGAAGTGTGAAGAATTGATTCTATGGATATAATATTTTCATAGTATGGCCATCATTTCATTTGAACCAGAAGATAGAATATTTCACAACAAATGGATGCAAACTAAAATGTCATGCTATTGCCTTAGGGTATACACAATTAGTTCCTTAGCCAATCTTCTGCAACCTATTTGAACATGCGGTACATGATTCTAGAATGATATAAAGGTAGACATATTATAGACACATTAGGACATGAATATCATCCTCTTCAACATACTTAGATCACCATACTTCCTTATACTACTCTATAGACATGCCTCAACACATATAAACTTATGTTACAACTAACTCCAGAGTATGTACATATTTCAACAACACGTCTAACATCAATTCCAATCCAAATAGGGTTGACGTCAATGAAAACACTTGTTTCCAACAGTTCCATCAGCTTGCTATTCTTAATTGCTTTTTTGGCAAGGATATCGCCTACCATCCTTAATCCTATCCTTGCATGAATCACTTCCTTTGTGAGTTGATAGGGTTTGTATAGGTACATAAACTCATTGTGCACCCGACTCAACACAATTCAAATCATGCCCCCTCATCACAAAAATATAGATAATATTTCTAGACATTGAGGTTCTTCTAGCCAATCTTCATGTATTCTAGCTTGTATGTCTTGTTGTCATCTTCCAACAGTTTTTGCCAGATGTCCTGTGGTCTATCTCTACAATTGTATCATGGATATATTTCCAAAAATCTTCCAAGTATACTACATTGTGAGGAACCAAGAAAAAATTTCCTTCTTTATCTTTTTCTAGGGCCTTATATGGATATTTTTGGTATTTCAGGCAAGGCTTCTCTAAGATATTTACTATTGTGGGAGTGGTCATTGGTGTAGAGAATTCCCACAGAGCAGCCAGGGCCTGGACCCCAAACGAGAATATTCCGAACAGCGAGCGCGCCGCTAAAGCGGCACGTTTTATTTTGTCGTCGCTACGATGACGCGGAATGCTACTCAAATTCATCCTGGTCACACGTGCCTTTGCAAGTCAACTACCTGCTTAATTTTATTGCGTCACCCCGGCTTTCACCCCCTTTACCTTCCCTAACTATACTTAAGCATGGTATAAGCATTAGAAGGTTAGTCTCTTATTTGATATTTTCACCTTTCTGAAGTGATAGTGCTTGAGGCGTGCTCCATTAACGTGCCTTATCATGAGAGTGCCATCTAGATATTTTAGCTTGACCACTCTAGAATCATTGATTTTGTGAATGTAATAAGGACCTAACCATCTGACCTTTAGCTTCCCTTGCTTCTTAAACTTGTTTTCATATAACAACAACAAATCCCTTGTTTTGAATGTTTTCAACCACGAATTTTTGTCATGGCATGATTTTTGTCTTTGGCTTTCTAATTGGTGGTTATACATTATAATTTGCTAGATATCATCCAATTTGTCCAAATATTCTATCCTTTTTTCCAAAGATTGATCATCCTCCAACCACAAAGTGAGTGTAGTGCATATATTGGGAACTATGAAGTTCATAGGTATTGTCACATTAATACCATACACCAATTGAAATGGAGTGAACTTTACTTGTCCTTTTATAGGATGTGTGGTATGCCCAGAGTACCACATTTACCTTTGAATCCCAATCTATTTTGTTCCCATCACACATATTGGTTAATGCATTGCTAATTATCTTGTTTAGTGCTTCACTTGCCCCAGTTATGATAAAAAAGAAGTTGGGCTGCCCCAATTAAAATTTTATCCTCACTAAAATGTAATGATATTTTAGTTTTAAGTTATCCATTTGAATTCTAATGAGGACATGGATGGTGACTTTTTAGATTCTATGAAAATGTATAAAATGTCTTAATTCAAAGCCAATAGATAGAGTGGTAGGCATACATCTCTTCAGATTAGTTTGTCAAGTTGTGGCATACATCTCATCTAATGAGTTTGTCAAATTATATCAAATCTCCTAAATAGTGTCCCAAGGGCACAAATCTCTCCCATGAGTTTTCCCAACTTGTATGGACTTAGGGCGTAAAACTCTCCTATGAAATTTCCCAAGTTGTATGGATCTAGGGCATACATCTCTTTCACGAGTTTGTCTAAAATTTGTAATATTTTTCATATTCTAAATAAAAAATGTCTTCACTTTGTCTATTATGTTTTACAATACTACCAACACCTTGTTGAGTATTATCCTCTAAATTCACATAAATCATTTGGATAAGTGGTATCAGAGCCATTGGAATCCTTGGATTGGTGATCTCCCTCATGGCCCACAACAAATCATTTCCATTGATCGTCTTCCACTTCTCACACTAGTAGGCCTCCATGGTCATAAAGCTAATGAATTAAAAAATACATTCTTGCGTAGTTTCCTTGGCATCTTTAGAATCTTTTCCATTTGAAAACAAGGTTTTGTTTTTATCTCTCTTTGTTTTGTTTTAACCCCAATGTTATTTGCAACATTTGGGTGCATTGAATGGAAGAAAATACAAGGCAATTGTGTTTGATAAAAACCTACTCTTGTAGGGGATTTTTGATTAGAAAAAAATCGAGGTAGAAAGATGTTGCAAGGTTGAGTAGCTTATTTGTCACTGCTTGTGTATGAGAATAATCACTTTAAGAAGTTCTAGGTCAACAAAATGGAGATGAAGGACAATTTTGAAGCTGTAGCAACACCGCTTGTAGAAGGCGGTGGCATTGTGGTTGACAAAGAAGCCTATGTTGTATGACGTGATACTTGCTCTAAGAGTCAGTCTTTTTGTTCAAGAAGAAGATTCCCATAGCTATGATGGATTTTTGAGTGGAGAAGATTTTTTTTTTAATTTCATAGTTGTGGCTGAAGAGGAAGCTTAACCGTCAAATGTTGTGTATAGAAATGGTGACAGTAATGGCCAAAGTCCCCTTGCTATTGTGAAAATGTGTGCTGAATACGAGACCGTCAAGAATCCTCTATGGAGAAATGACCTACAAGGCCCAAGACACTTTGTAACGCATGTGGAATAAGAATGTTGAGCATCATGGTAACGGCGTTTATCGTCACCTCCTATGCCACATTTCCCATGGGAAAAGAAGAACAGATACGACAAGCACAAGAGCAACAAAATCATTATCAACACAAGAAAATGAAGATTATGTGACATAAAGTATCATAAATAAAATATTGTGAGAGGTTCAGAAGCAGCGAAAGGAAGTTGATAATGAGAGGAATGAAGAGGCTGGTGATGTTGATGAGTTTCATGGGTTTTTAGAATCTAGAGCCACTACGAAGAGTATGAAAATGTTCCTAAGGAGGATGAGAAGGTACTGGTTGCATTCATGTCAAAAAATTATGGTTCTCAACATATTGTAGCTGATCTTATCATGGAGAAAATATGAGAAAAATATGTTGTAGTTTCATCAGAAAAATAACCAATTCCACCTCTGGATAATAGAATCATTGATGTCTATAAAGGAGTGGGTAAACTATTGAGCCACTACACTACTGGACTACTGAAGAGAGGGAAGCATTGGACAATAGTAGATGAGAGGTAACTACTAACATGATAAAGCATTACGCACAAATGCTGAGAAAATATTTAGCAGATAAGGAAAAGATAACATCATTGGTGGAAATCATAATGCATTTAAATTTGGAGCTCTATTCCCTGAAGTGTCAAGAACAAGTGCAATGGGGCCACCTACATATGCGACCATAGGTTACTGATTTATTAAGCAAGTATTTCAGTGGTTCATGGTTTGTAAAGAATGTAAATGATGCCGAGAGTAAGTAGTGTTTGTATTTTTGTAACACATACACCATAGCTAGTGCTTCTCTTTTTGTAGTGGTGTAATTCCTTTCTGTGATAGACAAATTTCTACTAGAAAAAGCTATGGGATGGTCCTTGTTCTCTTTGGGTTGTGTGAGGACTGCCCCTATAGCTATATTAAAGGCATCTACATGAACATGAAAAGGATTGTTCCAATTCAGGAATATTGGAATTGGTGCTTCTGGAATTTTTTGCTTTAGGGTGTCAAAGGATTTTTGGGATTCATCATTCCATTCAATTTTTTTTTTCCTTCTTTTTCAAGAGTTCTTCTAGTGGCACAAAAATGCTAGCATATCCCCTTATGAACTTCCTATGGTATCCGGTGTATCCTAAAAATGTCTTCACTTCTGGCACATTCTTAGGTGGTGGTAAGTTTAATATTAATGCAACTTTCATAGGGTCCACCATTAATCTCTCCTTGCATATGATATGGATTAATAAGGTCCCGAAGGGTACCGTAAAGGTACCTTTCTTCAAATTTAATAAGATTTGCATGCTTCTACATATGTTTAACATCATCTAGAGGACCTGCACATGATCTTTCACTAGCCCATAAATAGTCCAATCATCTAAGTAAACTTCTAGAAAATCATGGATGAAGTATTTGAAAGTGTTAATCAATATTATACTAAATACCATAGGGGCATTTTTCAGTCCAAAAGGAATCAAAGTATAGATATATGATCCCCATTCTATTGCAAAAGTCGTTTTAGGCCGATCTTCCTCTTTTATCTTAACTTGGTGATATCCAAAGAAGCCATCGGTAAATGAATAAATCTCTCTTTTGACAACCAATTCTAGGATTTCTTTTGTAAATGGAGTTGAAAACGATTCATGTATGCAAGCTTTTTTCAACTCCCTAAAATCTACACACATCCTTATCTCTCTGGTTTTCTCATTTTGGACCACCATAGGACTTATCAAATGAACATCCTCTACTGATTTAATGATTTTGGTAGATAACATCTTGTCTATCTCTATTTTTACTTTCCTCTTCATATTTGGATTCAGTCTATAAGGTCTCTTTTGGACTCATTTAACACCTTCCTTAAGTTGAATATTCATCATTCCTACCTCTTCTTTGATTCCTTTCATTTATTTGAAGGTTTTTGGGGAATAAGTATTATAATTCAGAGAGGGATTCTATTGTTTGAGCTACTACCTTGTCATCCCAGTAGCTCCCTATTCTTACCATCTTGGGGACCCCCTTTTGTTGCAATATTTTCCTCCTTGAATTTGAGGGGGTCATTATAGTATTTATTTTTAGGTTATGTGGATTCTTCATTATAGTATTTATTTTTAGGTTATGTGGATTCTTCTATTTCCCTTTCTCTTTGATCTATTCTTATTTATGGGATTTTCTCATCATCACCATTTTGTATTGTACAACAATGTTTCTCCGTGTTGGTTGCTTCCTAGTTCAACTAATTAATGTACTCATGTGTACCTTCTTATTTTTGTGGTGGGGAGGAGGGTTGCAGTAGCACTATTTTTTGATCTTCTTCTGGATTAAATATGATCTCTTTCATTTGTAGTAATGTGGTATGTATTTGAGGCTTTTCACTAGAAAATGAAAAGGTATGGAGAAAATCTGTTGTTAGTTCATCCCATGTTTGAGTTTTTTCACATCTCTCTTAGTCAATGTACCAAGTTTTGGCTACCTGGTTAAGTGTCCAATAGAATAGTTGGATGTATAATCTATCATCATATTTGTATCTTTCTTCCCAAAAGTATATACATATTTCTAAATGATGTTGCGATAGGATATCTCCCTTATATGTGGGTATGTCTTCATATTCCCCTACTTTCAGTAGAAATCTTACTTTTATCAAATTTTTGAAGGTTTCCCATTTGATAATGATGTGCTTATGTGTGTTATACTAGCATGTGACAGTGTAGGTAAGGGTATGTGGTAGTGTATTAAGTGTTTGGGTTTCATTTGGAAGGTTTGTTCTATTTGTCCTAGGTATGCCAGTAATTCTCCTACTTCAAAATATATAGGTAACTTGGTGTTTGAAACTTCATGTGAAATGTGGTGAAATTGATGAGAGATTCTATCTTCATCCTTCTCCCCCTTGTTTTCATTTCCACTAGTATTATGTAGTATGTTTTCTATGGATGGTTCTTCTATTGGTGTCTTTCTTACCATAATATCCTTTTGGAGCCAAATATTCTATGAGAATATGCTTCTGATTCATCTTGTAACCAAGCTTCTAGTGCAATTTCACTATCTATACTTCCACCAGTTTCATCAATCTCCAATTCCCCTTCTAATTGGGTTCTTCCCAAATTTCAATTGCATGTAGCTTAGTTATGGTGTTTAGTCTTTTGTCATCATCCTCATATTCCTCCACATTTACTTCTTCTATGTAGGTTTCATCTTGATTTTTTCCTAAGGGGATGTGTACTTTCCTCCAATCATTTGCAAATGAAATTTCGTCCTTCCTTACATCTATTACTTTGCATGAGTCTACAAACCATCTTAATCCCAAAAGTACATCAAATGAATCAAATGTTTCTTTAATTGTAACTACCTCAAAATCTACAATCTATTTAACTCCTTTAACATTTACTTCTACTTGTCTCCAGGTACCTAAGGTTTTTATTCTAGAACCATTCGCTAGACTGATGTTGTATGGGGTGGGTTCTAGTGTGGGTCTTCCTAGGTATTCCAATATCCTTTTTGGGATTAGATTGACATCTTCCCCTAAATCAACCATTACCTTAGAGATTTTTTGGTTATGGATCTAGAGGTCAATCATGATTGAAACAAATAAAAATAGGGAACCCTAGGTCTAATGTATAAAACTAGGATTCAAAATTTGGTGTTTTGTGTGTTATTTTCTTATGTTTCATTAAGATGGAGACCAACAAGGTATTTAGATTTACTTTCAACCATGAAGGTGAGCCAATCAGACTTGAATCTTCATATTTTAGGGTATTGGAAATTGATTGGAATTGATTTCCTCCACTAACCTAATTAGACTATATGACCTAATATGAAAAATTGTCACATCTCTTATTATTGCAAAATTCAGCTATTAATTTATCAATAAAATTAAATCAATAAAAATAATAAAATAATAGAGTGAATATATATTGATGGGTGAAAAAAAAAAGCAGTAAAAGAAGCTTAAATTGTATACTATCTATATTATTATTATCAAAGGTTTTCTATTTGAAAGTTTTTGAATTTATTTAACAAGAAATGATTAAATAAATAGAAGAGACAAACAATTAAATAATGATTGAATTGTTTTTCAATAAAAAGGAAATTGATTAGATTTTTAATTCAAGCTTCCTTCTTTAAAATGAAAGAAACAAGAGTTGCTAAATTGGCCAGAGGGAATTAATAAATAAAATTAATGGATAATGGGGATTTAATTCATGATGGGAAGCCTCAATGAAGGAGGTGGGTGAATGCTTGTTTGCATTTAAATTGCATGTATGCATTTATAATTATGCATTGCTCCTCATGGATATGCCAATTAATGTATTAAATAATATTTAATCAAGCCAGAGGAGTCAAAGGGGGGGCATACCATATTAGAAAGAGGGAAGCAGATTGACAAAGAAAGCAATCTTTCTCATCCATATTTCAGATATATTCTTATTCATATTGCATGATCTAATCAATGAGCGATGGTAGATCATTTGGGAGGGAGAAACGAGGTCTTGCCATAGATTGGTTAGGTTGAGAATGATTAGTCGATAGGAATGGATATCACATGGAGGCTCAAATTCTATAGGGTTCCAAGGCCTGAAATGGATGATAGGCCTTAGAGAAAGATCCATGATTGCTTTACTATAGTGTTGGATTCTGGCAGTGGATGGGATGAATATTATCAACAACAAAATGGAGTAAGAAATTCAATTGTTGTTACTTTTATTTACATTAAGCATTCTGTATAGATATAGGACTACTACATGATCGGGTGTATTTTATTGTATTTTCTTCCATAATCATATCAACCTATAGATGGTAGTATTTTCTTTACGATTTGAAAAATAGTGAACACAATAATCCATCTTATTGCTTAAATGCATTCTTCGGTTGTGTTTATCTTTGTACATGTGGAGAGTTGAGTGATTAGTAATAATTTAAATGATAGTGAAAATTTTATAGTTTGTGCATTATTTAAACATAAAATGTCTATTCCTTCCTGAAAGGTTTGTCCTTGTTTCTCCATTAAGATGCATCCCGATTTTAATGCATGCCAGGAATTGGCACATCATATTCCCTCTTCCTGCATAGTATCCTCTAGTTCATGCTGCAGCCATTTTTGTGTACTATACTCTCTCTAGTATTAAATTTATTTACGAAGTCAATTTCATTTTCTTGAAAGTTTCTAGATCCTAATTCCTTTTTTCTTGGGAGTATTTAAAGTTTGCTTTGATTATATATATATATTGTGTATGAACATCCTGCAACCATCGCTTGGCATGAGTTAACTCAAACCGTTTGAAAGTTGAGCCCTTGTATTTTGATCCGCATTTTGCATGCATGCCTATCCAACACTCACAACCTTATTTTCCTTTGGTGGATGCGCTTGACCTGTTCCAAACCTCTGAATTTGGCATGGGTAGAGAGGATGCTAGGAAAGGTTGCAAAATTTGTTTTTCTACCTGCCAACGCATTGTTTCTAAAATTTTGAAGAGCCTTTTATCAAATCCATTAGAGGATATCCTATGGTCCATTGGTTTGAAAACTCCTTAACTTAATTATTACATTGATGGAATTATCATTCAATGGCCTAATTTTTGAAGGTGATACCTTTTAATAGACCTCTCTAATAAAGATCATATTGCTGCAAGAGTTTCATCGTTGGTCTCTTTGTGCTGTGCAGCGCAACACTTGCATTCGTGACATAGTTTAATCACCTCCTGTGGATCTTGGATCTTGTATAAATCTAGCGATTGTATCAAGCATTAATAGGTTGATCTTTTGGTGCAACAATAGCTGCCTGTGCAACAATTGGTATTAGAGATGAGGTCATAGGTTCTAACCCCTTGCTTGCACTGGTTGAGATTTTTGTAAGAGTTTTTCCCTTGGTCTCCTTGTGTTGTGCAATGTGACGCTTGGGTTCTTGACATGGCTTAATCACCTCCTATGGATCTTGGATCTTGTATAGATTTGGCGGTTGTATTGGGCATTAACAAGTCGATCTTTTGGTGCAACAATAGCCACTTGTGCAATACATATTTGTTTCCCTAAAGACGTAACTAGTTTTATGATTTAGTATGCATTTTCTTATTCAGTTTGGATTATGATACGCTGATAGTGGAAGGTATCCTTGATACATTGAGTTCTACCATGGCTAAGTGTTTTATTTTAGATTATTTTATTTGAATCAAATTTAATATTGTTTATAGTTCATACATTGTTTAATCCGTTATAAGACTTATTAATATTATTCTACACTTCTAGGATAATAATTGATTATGCTATTAATGCCTTACATTTCTAAAGATTATTTTAGAAGATTAACATTTGTTAATGGCTTGGGTTTAGTTGCTAGTATCTTAGTAATTGCTGAGACCTTTCTAAGTTTCATGTTCATTGTGTTTTAACTGGAATGTTTGGGGACACAAGTAGCCACTTGTTTATTATATTTTATCTTTAAAATACATTCAATCACATCTAGGGAAATGATATTCTGAAACAAGGTCTAGATTGATATAAAGTTGTCTCTTAATATTTTGCTTATACGACTTATTAATGACTCAAATAGCTTAGTAAAGGAAATGAACTAAGAATTATATTCATCTTACTTACTCTTCATTTGAATGCAGTAATTCTCTCGAAAAGTCAAGAATGTCGTCATTAAAGGGCATATACAAGTGTAAAAAATATTCCACTATCTAGCACATTTGTTCCATAATAAATATAGTTAGAGGTTGAGAGTAAATCAGTGAATGATCTTTATCATAACTAAATTCATTCATGGCTATATTGCTAGAAAAGTAGGAAAATCAACTAGAACTTCACGTTTCCTTTTATGTTTAAAGAGGAAGTTTCCATGTTAGAAGATGTAAGTTTATATGCCAAATGATTGGATTCATAAGTTTTCAATTTGAAAATTATAATTGGTATTTTATTAAGCAATTTTTATGGAAAAATATTTGTAGGTTATATTATTTCACTTAAAGATTAATAGATCAACTGGAAGTATTTAACATTCACTGAGAAAGATCCTTGAGATAATTTTCTTATAATTGATTAACTTAAACTTAGGGTTCTTGTTATGGATTTTTGATAAAATAAGAAAGGAAGATTACGATCCCATGGAATAATAGCAGAGATCAAAGGAGCAACAAAGGTGATAACACCACCAACCAAACCAAAAAACATCAGGTTGGCACACAGGCCCAAATTTAAAACCATTACTATAGTCCAACCATTAACTATCAAAAAAAAAGTTACTACCAGCTAAATTTAAGCTATGGAGACCATTAATTAAGTCCATAGTATACTAGGTGGTATTCCACCAAATCTTATAGAGAATTAATGAATAGTCACAGATATTGGTATAATTCAAAAAACCCATCAAAAGGTAGGAAAGCAACAAACCAAACCATTAGTTGGATTTCCTAAATAGGTCCCCATACTCTCCTAAGAGAGCCACATATTCACGCTATTCAGGTCCCTATGTTTCATCCAATAGCTTTAGGGTGTTAGATTTCCCCTGCTTCTTCAAATTTCTAGTTATTTTCGCTTCCCCTGAGGCCGCTCCCAACATCACAAGTCTCATCAACCTATTAGTGACTCTCATAAGAGAAACCAAAGCCTTTTCCATATCCTCGAATTGGACCTACAAAAAGGTTAATCTACTTTAAAAAAAATCATTACTCAATTCTTTAGTTTTATTCTCCAGACTAGAAAGCCCAACATCTTGTTCATTCCCAGTTTCATTCTTTTCCTCAGATGGCTCCACTTGCTCCTCCTCTTCCTCATCTTTTTCCTCCTCCTCCAATTCATCTTCCCCCATATCATAGGTAGTTTCCTCAAAATAAAAATCTTTAGAATCATGATCTTCCTGAGCCTCGAACTCCTCATAACCTGGGATATCCTCCACATCCACAGACACTTTTTCTTTCCCCTTTTTCTCTTTTGAGGCCACCTTCGCTAGCCAGGCGAACTTTCTTCCACCACTACCTCAGCTCCCCTGTCCCTGTAAATTCTCCTTGACCATCTCTTTTTGATTCACAACCTCTGAAATATGAATAACTTCACTAGGATTGACATCCCTTCTAGGTTTCTTGGCTTTTGGGGGTTCAAGCAACAAGGGAGAGTGTTTTCTCTTTTTAGGGGTAGCTCTGGTAAGCAACAAGTCAACATTCTTTGAATCCTCACTTTTCTAGGACTGAGGAGTAGAAGGGTTCAACACATTAGCCACCAGAGAGTTTCCCTTGGTAGGGATAAGCAAACATCTTGCA
>VDFB02227192.1:0-12990 GCA_007258455.2 Sequoia sempervirens | reverse complement strand
TTTGAATGATTTTGAAGTGAAGGTAAGCAATTTAAATAATATTAAAGTAATCAGTAAAGAATTACCTTAATATGCATTATGTATTTGCCTCCTTTTTCGCATTTGCATGGCATATATTAAAGAAATTTATAATTGACTGCTTTAATTTATGTTTACATTAGTATCTCAGTTTCAAAAATCATGCAAAAATATGAGGAAATAAGGGGCAACATTTGAGTTTGGTTTTCAAATGCAAGATACTACAAAGGTAATTAGAGGAGTTTACTTGAAATGGTTTTCTCTTTGCAAAATCTACATGAAAATAACTTAAAGGTATAAGGGATACCTAATGTATGGAAATTTGAATAATGCAAAGCTTATTTTTAAAACTTAAGGAAAAATGCCTAAAGTGAATAATCAACCAATCTAGGGTAAATGAAACACTAATGAGAAAAGTCATGGCCAAAAGGAAAACATTATTCATTTTTTACTTAGCCAAAATAATGCTTTGCACTTGAGCGCAGCCATGGAGAAGATAGGGTTTCAGTTGGAGCCCGAATTTATTCTATTTTTGGATGATTTTTTTGCTGCGTGATGTCAAATATTTTCAGGGAATTGATGGGTAACTTGTTTGGTCACAAATCTAGAACGTTTCCCTCCATTCTGAAACATTTTGGGCCTTCTTGGTCGTGGTTGTGGCATACTTTTCTAATGTATTTCTCTAATGTTTTCACTCTTTGTTGATGTTTCATCATTTTGAGATCGCTATGGAGATTTTTTTAAGCCTTCATACTACAGTTTTGATTGTATTCTTCCACAACAACAATAGGTAAGATTTCATCATTTAAATCTTTGCACTATCTCTCTTTGTTTTTTTGCAACCACAAGCTCAATTCGAGCTCACAAAGCTACAAGAATGAATGTTTATTTTTGTTCCTCGATGCATTTGTTTCTATTTTCAAATGAAGGACTATCTAAGTTTCATAATGAAAGTTTACTTTATCATGAGGTAGTGACTTAACCCATCTTGTTTACTTTCGTAGCAGCCTATGGTTGTGTTTCTTTGCTTTTTATCTTAACATCATAGGACGTGGCTGCAAAATAACATTATGGGTTTCTATCTTCGAAGAAGCTTTGAGGTTTTCTAATTTTCTATATGTGACACAACATCTTTCCATATAAACCCTCTATTCATTCTTTGCAAGGTTTAAAATGTAGGTCGTAGGCTTTTTAACAATTATGGGTATTTATTTTTCTTGACCATTGTGTTACTTCAATCTCCGGGATGTAGCAAAAATAATGAAATTTGTGGCGCCTTGTGGTATTATAGGATGATATCCTTTCTTTTAATTTTCTCTTCTTTGTGGCTGTGTGGTAGAGAACCCAATACTCAATAAATCAAATTTTGATGTAAACTTGACGTTTCCACAAAGAAAACTCTAGAAATTTATAGATTATAAAGAGAAAATACTCCACAATGAACCCAAAATATACTATTCATATATAAATGGCATGCCTTGAACCATCAAATATCTAGGTATTAGATCTATTGTTTATATATGGATAGGAGACCTTCCTCTCAATACTTGTGGCATTACGCAAGTTGTTTGTGTAAATTGAAGCAAATTTTGTCAAAGATGAAAATATATCTACCAAACATGTCTGTAATACGTTCAAGAAGGCATGATTAGTTTCCTGCATCACTTTATGATACTTCCCCTTATATTCTTCTACCTTTCTACTCTCTGGTATCTTTTTTCCAAGATCTTTTGCTGCCTTCTTTTTTTGATTCTCATGCTCATCTTGATAAATCTATAGATTGTTCACCATTCTCTACAACACTATCTTTGCTTCATTTGTTACTATCACTTGATAAATATTAATTTCTTGCATCCTTTTACTGTATTTGCTGCATATTTTGTTGTCATTAAATGCTATTCAACTATGGCATCTTTGTTGCATACTATGACTATAATTAAATGCTGCTCTTTTATGACAGTAAATTGCTCATGCTTTTTATGTCATCATATGCTGCTCAGATTGCATGACATAATATGCTTGGTTATTATTTTCATAAGCATTTGACCCTTTATTGATAAGATGTTCACATTATTGATGGTTGTATGGCTTATTGTTAATTGCAAAGTTGTTCTCTTTCATGATGATTGCCTAATTTATTATCCCTCAGTGACTGTATTTTCATTTAATACTTTTGTCAAGTTGTGTTGTGGAAAATAAAGATGGCATTTCCCTTGTTTCTGATTTGACTATATTATTTAGCTTGTGATGATTAACTTATCAGTGACATATCTAACTTTGAATCACTTCATAATTGCATACCTTGTCACTGTTTTGAATGATATGCCTTCTTGAAGACTTGTAATGGCTGATATATTTGAAATCACCTCTATTGACTAAAACATACTTTATATCCCTTTTGAAAACCAAGAGAGCAACACGTTGGTCTCAACCCTCGTGGGAACCCATTTTATCCACGTGTTGAAATATAAAAAGAGATGAACTATGAAATGAAAGATGAAGCTGTATTTGCACAGTGAGAAAACTAGTTAGAAAAATAATGATGTCCACTGCTCTTTCTGATGATTTCACTTTCATTAGATGATTTGGATTTCTTGCATACAACTATTCATTTTGCTTTTCTTTGATTAGTTATAAGGTAGCAAGTATCTGCTTGATTAGAGATGCATAGGATTTGTATGGAACCCCAAGCTCTAACATCTCTTTTCCACCCTTGCAGATTTATCTCCAGTAGTAACTATACAACTCAATGATGTTGGCACAATCTTCTATAACGAGATTCATCATTCACAGGCAATGACAGGTCCCATATCTTATTTTATGTATTTATTTTCTTGTACCTTCTTGATATTTTATATCTGTTCAGATTCAGTTACTCCCATGACTTGTGTGGGACTTCAAAAACATTGCTTTCAAACATATCAGTTATTTCATATCATATAATGACTTGTGTATTTTCATTTGTGAATCACTACATAATATGAAATAACCAAATGAACTTTTTGAGGTATATGTTTTGTAATCATGAATAATAGCAACAAGATACTTGAAACATGAACTGTAGAAAAAGTTTAGCTTCAAAACCTGATAAATATTTGAATGTCTGGTTTTCTTATTTGATTTGCTCAAGTGTCAAAAATTTTCTCACCCCAATTTAATAACTTCCTAATAAAAATTTACTAATTTGAGTTGGAAGCTAAAAATTAGTAACAAGAAGAAGGAACCACACTTGGAGGGAATCTTGAGATTCCTTTATTGACACTCTTTCTATGTGTCATTGTTCTTGTGATGTTTGTATCAATCAATTAATATGGGGTTATAAGTTGGACTACGTTATCCATGATTTTTACCATAAAATTTTTTAACCTTTTCACATTCCCTAGATTGACATGTGTTATTGAGTCATCAACCTGAAGTTGCAATGTTATATGTTAGATCATTGAGTCTTTTCAACTTCATAATCCATGCAAGATGATTAAATGATTCCAATGAAATGCACAATTTTATAGTATTGGACACATGATTGTGAGTTATCACACAATGTTCAAGATTCCCAAAAAGTTTGATTGTTAGTTTGCAACAATATTTTAACTTATTCTAGTTAATTTTACATAAATAAACAAAATTGTATGCCTCAAACATACTTACTCTCCCAAGGAGCTTTATTATATTATCATATTACCTCGTATGTACATCCTAGGTACAATAGTAACTATACATGACACCTAAGACATAGTGACTGCAAATCATTGGCCCATGAATTTATCCTTGGTATAATCCAAATAGAAAAGGAATAATGGTGCATTGTGCACTACACCATGGGTCCCATCCTTCCCTTTGGTATTTTCACTTTTAGACAACTTAGAAGTCGAGTTCGTCCATCACTTACACATCCATTTTCCTTAACCATAAAGTACTATTCTTGACTAGTTGTCCATCTTGAGCATAACATTGCTCCTGGACACCTATCAAATTCTAATACTGCTTCATACTTAAGCTTTGTATCGACAAAGTTTCATCGATCTCTTCAATCTATTACTCCTTTTTGACAATCTATCAAGTCTATGGTTAACCCTATTTCAAAGCCTATTTTAGCCTAATAGATTTTCCAACCTTCCTTTCCATATAATGGATGAAACCTCAATGTTATAAGTTTAAAAGTATTCAAAAAATCATTCAAGGTTTGGTTTACCACATTTTCCTATTTGGCCATAATAATATATTGCACATTCGTTCAATTGAATGTCTCATAGTATGATCATGGTTCACACAACCCTATCATTATTTTCTTGTTCACAATCGAGGCAACCTTCTCAAGAATACTAAGCAACTACTTCTCATGGTATATTATTTAGGACCCAAATTCTATAAATCAAGTTTCCAACTAGTGTTGGTTACTTTGGTGAGTTTTTCCACTAGAACATTATGTCAGTTTCACCGACATAATTAGATTGATCTATCTTGTGTTCTACCACTCTCCCTCTAGAATCTCAAGGGATTACACATGTTCTATTGATGATGACATCCAGTCTTCATTTCCTGGCATACTAGACATTATCTTGCCACATTTTGTGCAACCTCTTACTCTATCTTTTCCCAGGTTATAGTCGTTCCTCATCTGACAAATAACTTTGTCATTCCAATGCCCTAACTCTGACATCAATTTCCTTGTTTCATTCTTGAATCTTCCAAAATTTTGGGTATATAGGTTATTTGATATCCAATAATAGTCTATTCTTTGACAAAGTGAAAACATATTTTATGATCTCACACCACCTTTAATTCCCAAGTAATAATGGTTAGGGAGTTTTTCGGGGATAAATCTCCTTTATCTTAGGACATCCACAACTTGGATTTCTTTTGTCCTTGGATTATTTCCAAAGATGCAATTCATCTTTTAACTCAATATAATTTTCCCAATAAGAATTGGTACTAATTTTGAGTATTAACCCTCGTTCAATCATTTTGGTCCCTATAAGATATCAAATTTAATTACGTACCTAATTACCAAGCATGAAAGTTTCTCATTAGCTCCATTGATTCACTTAATCACATAGTTGAGTCCCAACCTCGGTATACCCTAATTCTAGGATAGAGTCATCATTCAATGACTAGTCCAATGTTATAGGTTACTTTAACCCTATATGTTCCAATCAAGACCAAATGTACAACCCAACCAAGTAAGTTATTTCCAACCTATAGGTGTCAATGAGTAGTCCAATACTTATCCCAACCCAATAGGTAAAACTTAACCTAAGGTTTCTCTCTTTAATCAAATGAACTTTTCATCCCAAGTAGGTTAGTCTAATCCTAGGGTTTCATTCAAGAGTAAGGTATGATCAAGTGACCAATCAAGTAAAGATAATTGATGTGGTTGCATAGCGTCGCATCCTGACTTATCTTTCATACCATCTCTATGGATTTATAGCTTATCATCCCCAAGTCTTGTGTCAAATCACTTCACGACATGGAGATATTTCATAATATGTAGTATTACTACCTATGTATAGAAATAACATCGTTACCTAAATCCCCCATATAATGTATATAGGAGTGTAGAGACACTTTCTTCCAATCACGAGTAATATAGTAAAACAAAAACTAAAGAACACCCTACACTCAAGATTGCCTAAAGATTAACTAAGCAAAGAAAAATGAAAGATTTCACCTTGTTGAGTTGCCCTTTGGTTGGCCCTTTGATCTTTGATGTTGTATGCTCCTTGGATGGCAAGAGTTGCAAGCTATAAGATGGGATGAGGATGGAGAGATGAGTGAAAATAGATGCAAGTATGAAAAATTGGCTAAGTATGGCTCAAGGAAAATTTTGGCAAGAGTTTGGCTAGCATGAATGATCTCCCCAAAATGAGAGAAAAGAGGGTGTATTTATAGAGAATTTTGAATTCTCTAGGGAAATGGATGGTCAAGATTGAGTCACCAAGATCAAGATGTAGGGCTAAGGTGATTTGAGAACTCACAATCCCTCACATCTTGACATGTGGCATGTGAAATGGCTTAAGAAGATGATGTGTACATGAGTTGGAAGGATAGTACATGACATGGAGGTACTACATAGTACCTTGGGATTAGACAAGATATCCTCATAAAGGAGGTCCTTGTCCCCATGTGGGTGAGAGGACATGTGAGGAATTAAAAATTCCTCAAATATCCACATGGGAATGAGAAAAGGAATTTAAATTCCAAGGGGATGCATTGGGGATTAAATGTGAATTAAAAATTCACATAGGGAATGGAGTGCCTTCTTCAAAAAGGAGAAAGCTTTTAATAGAGTTGACTTAGGACACATTCCATAAATGACATCGAGATTAGGTTTCCTAATTAAGTGATTAAGGTTGTGCAAAGTACTTGATTGACCAATTAATGATAGAATAGAAGAGGGTTAGGATTTCACATGGGACTTGATGTGACAAGTCAAACATCACATGGGGAAGAAAAAAAATTTAATATTCCTTGGAAGGATAAAAAAATTAAAATTTCTTGAAAGTTGATTTGCTAGTTAATGAAGGATTAGAGGAGGGTTAGGTGGCTAAGAGAGATTAGAGGTCAACTTGCAAAGTTGGAGGATGTGACACCTCCTAATCAAGGATTAGGCATGTGCACATCCCACGATGAGATTAGAATAAAATTAGGATTAGATAAAAATGATGGAGGATGTGCATGTGAGGAAATTAAATAAATGTCATATTTATTTAATTAATTTGATGAAGAGGAAGGTATTTAATTATTTAACTAGATACCTTAGGGATTAGAAGAACTTTAGAGGTATTAATTAAATAATAGTGATATTACTTAATTAATGCAGATAAAGGGATGCTTTTAGACGAAGGGATACAATTTGGATAAATTAAGTGTTCAAATTTAGGTGTCTACACCAACCATTCAAGTCTTTTCCCCTTTTCCTAGGTACTAACTATTTTTTTTGCAAGATCCTATCCTTATACAAGAATTAGATTTATGTCAAGAGTTCTCCAACCTTGCGGATACCTCCTTCGTTGGCTCTCTACTTTGATCTAATTTATGCTGACATTGCACACATAGATTCGTAGTGTTTTTACTAAATCCAAAAATTTAAGTGTCTCTTTGAAGCTTAGAGGTTGTTATCAATAAGGGAGATTCTCTCAACCCTCTCTATCCCTCAGAGTTTTATATCTTTTCGTAGGATGAAGGTATATTGGTTATTCTTCCTAACCTTCCTACATAACTCAATTGCATAATCTTCCACAATCCAAGGGAATTAAATAATAAGTTGTTGATCTAGGAGTTTATAACTCTAGGGACAACTCTTATCTAGTTCCAAACTTAAACAAGTTTCCAGGAATCTCATTTTCCTTTCTCTTTTCCCTTAGTTCTTTTCTCTTGCCATTGTAGCACAAGAACTTTTCAACCATTATCTTCCAATAAGGTTTATGCATTGTTTGCATAATGAGATCATAGGTTCCAAAGCTGAACCTAGTAGCTCTAATACCACATGTAACATTCCAACCCTTCAGTGAAGTAAAAATTCTTGAGTTTTCACTTTGTGAGTAAATAAACTATACATAACAAGCCATTGCAATAAATTTTATTTTATTTTTTATTGAGAATATACGAACAAAGATGCCATAACATATTACAATAAGGATTCCATTTCTTTGCAATAGTTTCACAAGTTACAATCATACAAGAATGCATACATTAACATACATAGCTCAATGAGCTTTAGAACAAATAGCTTATAGGCAGTTCAAGATCCTTCCTTTCAAATATTGGTTCATCTGTCACCTGCTGTGGAGGAGAAGCATCACTCAAGTGCTTCTCTGTCAACCATGGACTAACATATGGTCCCCTACACATCTATCATTTGATAGATGGCCCTTCCCTTCGAAGAAGAGATTAGTAGAGTAACCAGATAACAACAACCAATCGAGCATCGTGTTGTGTCCTACATAATTAGAACTTAGAAACCCACAATCTGGAACTAGCATGTAATACTATTTCACGGTGAACTGACAGTGGAGCCAGAGGTAGTCACACTAATTTGGCCAAAGTGTTCTCATTCAGTACTTCGAATGAAGGTCATCTATCACATACACTACTCAGGGCTGATTTGACTTGAGGCCATCTTAAACTACGCATAGGTATTTCCTTCAATGGATAATCTATCACCCCAGAGATAACCTATCACCATTTCTACATACTTGGAATAAATCTACTTAAACAAATAAATACACAAGCTCCCTCCCATACTGGATAACAATCCTAGGACTAAACACTAGCTATTCTAGTCAAATCAATAACCCAGCTAAGAGTAACACATATGCCACTCATGTTCAATCATATCTAGTAAATAATACTTATGATTTACACAAATATCATATTATGGAGTACATACAAGCACGTCATAAAACAACATAATATCTTCTATTTCCTTTTCAAATCCATACTAGTTTTCCTAAATGCAAGTACTCATAATAGAAAATTTAAAGCATTCATGGAGAACAATCTTTCAAAACTAAAATAATAAAGAAGAAATATCCTCATGCATGTTTTCACTTTTCTAATCAATTGACTGCAATGTAGCTTCTCAAAAAATAACTAGCTTGATTAAAACTTCTCAAGAGACATCACATTAGTCCTCTATTACTCAAGTTGGTTGAATACTTCTCTCAAATATCACCCTCTCTCAAATATAACAAAACTCTCTCCCTCAATAAAACTGAGTAAAGCTGATAATAATTCAGAGTAAAATGCTTGTAAAAATGTGTCCTCAACAAATGAGTTTTCCCTATTATTTATATAACAACAATGAGATCTCACATCCTACATATTAGGCATGGATATTGAAAACAATTACCATGCACAACCTACTCACTCGACTTAGTAAAATTGTGGCACAAATATAAGAACTTACTCAGCTAATCACAATTACAAATCGACCTTGTTGATTGACAGCATTAAGAGATTTATTCAAATCAACACATGATTGATATAGTGTAATTCAAATTGTTCATATAATGAACATCTACAACAAATAGGTCTCATAAGGTGGCACCAAGGTAACTTACTCTCTTTCCAGCAGTTGGCGGTTTGGATTGTATTTTAATTAGTCAATATCAAATATGCAACACATAGAATGCATTGACTTAGTCTTCGCATGAGTCAACTAATTACATTTATCAGTTTGACCACTTCAATGACTTGTTGTTCACAACTTAATATGCCTTTTACAACTGTTGATATTAACACATATACATAGCAATAAAATGTTTACTAATTCAAAGATTATTCCACTAAAGGCATCGACCAAGTCTCCTCCACATATTGACTTAATGTTGCAAGCTATTTTGAAGTATATGTGTTCCTTTATGCATGGACAACACGAGTAATACTCATTCCAAACATGTGGGCAGCAAGAGTAATAATTGGGCTTTGATTATAGCTAACATATATCTTATATTCGGCCTTTGTTGTTGATGATATATACTGTGCACAACATATGACTATATGTGTTGCTTATGAGTAGCAATTACTATGAGTTAAAGACCTACGCCATATAAATATACACGCCACTTCATAGTTTAAGACTTTAGTTAAGCTTACAAACCTATACCTTCATGGAGTCTATGTGTGGCACTCAAGACATGGATTTTTCTCACTTATAGAATGCTATGAAGTTTACTTTTCACTTACATATAGTGCAATCTCTAAAAATGGGCATTCTATGTTATATAAGCACTTACATATATATGCACTTCTTTTGATACACATACGCATGCTATCAATGCCTTATAAAGTGCGCCATACATTTTCCAATATAAAACAATCTTTTAGGAATATATATATATATAGATATATACACCTCTTTTTAAGCATTAACACTTACGTGTATATATATGTATATATATGTATTCCTATATATATATACACAAAATAATTTCAATAATATTGTCCTATATATATCTTTACTTTCACATATATACACATATACGTACATATACATATTTAATATGTTCACACATATTAGGTTACCCTTTCTTATCATCATATGGTTATAAATATATACATTCATATATGTACTTATTTATATATATATATATATATATATATATATATATAAAATAAAAATTAAAGCATTCCCTCATATATATATGTATATGTATATATATACTAATATATATATATATATATATCCCAAGTCAATCAAGTATGTATACATTCGATATACAAATGAATACAAGTGGGTAAACATTCACGTACAATAATAATATATTACACACACACACACTCTCTAATAAGCTTTTACGCATGTGTGTATTTATACATATATACAAACATATATATATTATATAGCAACATGTTAGTCAAATGATCTATTCAATATCTAAATGATTATGACCTTGTGATTATATTCACACTAGCATAATACTAACATTTATATACATATATGCATATCTATACATATGTCGCCATACTCATATGCACATCCCATTATATCCATTGTATGCGTATGTCGACATATACATATTTGCATATATCCCAAATACTCATTCAACTATACAATCAAGCACAATAACACAAGAAAGGATTCACAAGTTCCAAATAGATAAACATCACCCAAGCATGCATTCAACAATAAACAAGACTCTTACTAATGCAAACACATCAATTAAGGATGACTTACCAACTTCCCACATAATAACTCGACTTAATTATTCTAGTGTGAGTGTGTGCAAGCTTGGATAGGTTACGTTACTGGTTACCTGACCAAGATCTTCTCTTGAGTGATAATTCCCCTCCGCCTGGAGGAATGAACATTTACCTAAAACCACTAATACATGCCCACGACAGTCAGTTGTTCACAAAATATGTAGTATTCATAATACATCTCCAAAGTTATAATATTAATTCAATACCCATCCATTTCACATATATGCATTTCTTCATTTAACATTTAAATGAAATAATATTCATTCATAATGCATCAATAACAAAGTGCAAGCACATTTTATTCACCATCATAATATGAAATACATTCACATTTACCCTACATAGTAATAGTAAATAGTAATTACATAATTGGGGTGTAACAACCTATATAATATTGCAATACTCAAATTCATTTTGCATGAAAATTGTTAATTTTATATTACTAGTTTATTTATTCTATCTACGTAACCAATTATATAGTTTCAATTCATAATAGAAAAGATTTATTATAGTTTATCTATATTAGTGTTAGGCGCTAAGAAGCAACTTGAATTGTTTTGTGTTTTTGATTAGTTAAGCAGGGAAGGGCCTTGATCCCATGGTTACAAGCCAAAACAACAAAAAGAAAGCAAGTAGGAAGGAACAACAACTGCTAGTACCAAAAAACAACAATAATCTAGCATCAACAACCAAAATGGCTTGTAGGTCGATTTTCCAAGAAATGTAACCATAGAACCATTATAAGCTTAATCAAAAACATAAAACCCCTACTAATCCTACTAATGAAATTAAGACCATCAATAAGGTCAATCCAAGTCCAACTTAAACTTAACCATGACAAAGCTATTACATAATAGCAATCCAAGATTAAAAAGCAACAATTCAAAACATGCAGAGCAACCATTGAAAAATAAAGGAAACCATGCCATTATTTGGCATTGGCTATCAGGTCCTAGTGGTCACCAATTTGGGAGACAAACTCCCTCCAGTCAGGTCCCTCTTCCATAGTATGGTTCTGAATATCTTCATTCTTACCTAGCTTCTTTAGCATTTTCCTTATCTTTGTTTGGCCTGAAACAACACCCACCATTGCTCTACACACCAGACCATTGGTAACTCTCATCAATGTGATTATGGATTTTTCCATGTCATCCATCTGCACCTGCATGTAGGTAATCCTACTTTTAAGAAAATCAATATTAGAATTCTCTAGAGTGTTAGTAGCAATAGAAATATTCTCATTCACAATGGCATTTGGTGTGTCCATCCTATGCTCCTCCTCTTTACCAGTATCTTCTCGCTCTTTTGACATATCAACCCTATACACCTCCTCCTCTCTACTAGTATCTTCCTCCTCCTTATCAAGATTCTCCTCCTCCATTCCTTCTTCTCCCATGTCATATGCAGTCTCTTCAAATTCCATATCCTTGCTATCTTCATCCATTTGAGGCTCAAACACTTCAACCTCCAAAGCTTCTTCATCGTGGGAAATGGAATTTTGTTTTCCTTTTTTATCGTGAGAGGCAGCCTTAGCCAGATGGGTAGATCTTCAGCCACCACTAGATTGACCTGATTGCCCTTCCTCCACAAAATCCTTTTGACTCTCCTCTTTTTCTTCATTTATTTTTATCACCTCACTCTTTGTTTTTTGAAATCTTGGCCTTTGGAGGTTCCAGGAAGCAGTGAGTGTTTCGGCTTCTCTGGGGTTGCTTTAATCAATTTGAGCTCAAGGAAATTTTGAGTAGGGGTTGAGCTTTTAGCAGCAAAGGAAGAAGCATTAACAGGGGAAATCACTTTGTGGCCAATAATTTGGGACAAGGGCCTAGGGTTAGGCATGGGAATGGGTTTAACCACAAACTGGGGTTCATTATCCTCCCCATCATTTTGATTCTAGTTGTCCAATATGGGGATTGTTGTGGGGATTATTAGCCAAGGCATGTTTATATAGGGAAAGCATAAGGCCTTGGTGCAAAGGGCGGTTAGCACCATTTTTAATACTTTGTTGCAGTGAGGAAAGCAATTAAAATGGAAGGTTTATGCATTCTCCATGATGAATGTAGTTGAGTAGGGGGAAGTGATATGCATGGACAGTCATATAATGTCCACACCAAGGTGTGTGCACACTAATGGAGAACAAATGTTCATCAAGGAAAGAGTCATCAATGACTTGAGTGTCCTCTGATGTAGTCAATCTAGAGAGAAATTTTTCCATAGCATTTTCCTTACCCGATTTTTCCACAATGGTGATATCAAATTCTTGCATTAACA
>VDFB02227187.1:0-46548 GCA_007258455.2 Sequoia sempervirens | reverse complement strand
TTATTGACTTCGGATAATTTCTCTTCATTTGTTTGTTTCTTGACTATTCATTAACAATCAATGTCATTGCAGCCTTACAATTGGTTTCATTGGCACTGATATATTTTATATGAGCAATTTGATCGAAAAGTTAAATGGTTACGTCGACAGTCGTTGGTCGTAGTCAATTTTTGTTAGAGATAGATAATTTATTTATATTAAATTTTAATGATAAGAAATATAATATAAAATATATGAGTATTTGTAAATGAATTGGTTGCAAGATTTTTATTGTCACAATGTAATAATGTTTATATTAGTTTTATTATTTTATTTATTTATATATTTTTGTATTTTTCTTTTTAGCTTATTTTTTTAAATTTAATTGTATCAATGGTAGTTAGAGTTTTAGTCAATGTAAGCATTATAAATGGTTAAGGAGAAAAAGTTTTTCTTTTTCAATGGTAGATATTTTTAACGAGATGTAGTATACGAGACCAATTAGATTTAGTCTAGTATTACAAAAGGTCCATTATACCCTATAAGTTTTTACATCGATCTCTATAGAATTTTGTATATAACTCTGTAATTTTACACTTGTTTATCATAAAAAGATCATTTCCATCTTTATTTAACACAACTTAAGATGTAGTATTTGGTGACCATATAATTTAAAAAGAAAAATATTATAAGAAGTAGCACTCCAAAATCGTCTACCCACCCATCCCAAAGAATTGGCCTATTGAAAGGAGAGGTGGGGATCCATGTCCATTTTTGATATAGATGTGGGTTCAAATCCAAAATTGATCAATGAAAATAGTTTACACAAAAAATTTGAACAATGCTCTCTCTTTATACTGCTTTAAAATATGTTTTAGTAGAATAGCTTATAATTTTGAAATATAATAATAAGAATGATTTCTCTTATATTTTCCTTTTGTAAGTGTGTAGACATGTAAAATTGACTTAACACTTATCATAAATTCAGAATGTCTTGAAACGACCCCAAAATGACTCACAACAACTCTAAATCAACTCGGAACGTCTCAGAACGACCCCAAAACGACTTAGAACAACTTTGAATCAATTCAAAATGTCTCGAAACGACTCAAAACAACTCTGAATCAACTCGAAACATCTTAGAACGACCCCAAAATGACTCGGGACAACTCTGAATCAACTCATAACATCTGAGAATGACCCCGAAATGACTCGAAACAATTATGAATCAACCTAGAACATCTCAGAATGACCCTAAAATGACTCAGAATGACTTTGAATCAACTCAGAATATCTTTGAATTAACTTGGAACATCTTTGAAACAACTTGGATGATCTCAGAATCATCCCATGACATCTCATAATGCATCAAACAACATCAAATGACATTCAAAACCCTAATTCTACTATTAATCGGATAATACAACGTTATTTGATTAATTCACATTTCATCATTTCAACTAATTAAATAAATTACATTTATTTAATAGAGTCTTAATCTTATCTTATTTCATCCTAATTAGTCAAACGACATTGATTATTTGATTATGTCACTAATTCATCTTATTCCTCAAAATTAATTGAATTATTAAATCATAATAATTTAATTATCACACTTCCCTCCAAAATTTGAATAATTAAATCAAATCAAATCAAACTATTCAAATTGGAAAAAATCAAAATCAAAATCAATTTGGAGTTAATTAATTAATTGAATACATTAATTAATATTCCTCACCCACTTTTTGATTGAGGAAATCATGGATTGCTAACAAAGCAATCTATTTTTCTAACTCAACCATCTAATTCCTAACTCAACCCTAACTAATCAATCAATTGCTAACTAAGCAATCAAAATCCTAACTAGCCAATCTATTCTTCAAGCACCCTAATTGTGCAATATACTTTGCACAATTCCCTCAAGTCTAAATCCTCTCAATTTTTTTTGACCGTTGATATGGATATTCCCCAATGTGATTTTGACTGTCGATTCAAAATTGTTTTTTCTATATAACAACCCTTTCTCTTCACAAATTAGGATCAAAATTTCAACTCACCTTATGCAATGAAGTGTTGTCAAGATTGCCATTGAGAGAGCTTCATCATTTCTTCAAGAACAAGCATTAATCATCAAGCTTTTGCATACAAGCAATGGAGGCTTTGTAGTGATACGAACAACCCAACATCATGCAAATACACTCCAACATGGGATGGTAATGTTTTCTTGTGCTATTTGAATTTGTTTTGTTAATTTTAGGATCTCATTTCATTCAAATAGCTTAGAATTGTTCATTTCATGAGTGATGGAATAGGATAGATTAAGTGTTTTTGAATTAGATTAGTTTCTAATTTCAATCTTGCACTTTGATCTTGATTTCGTATCATTTTCACAATGGATTCCTTCTCCCTCGCACAAAGTGAAACATCCATTTCTTAATAATCTAAATACTTTTAACAATATATATTATAATGGATCAAGTAAAAACTTCTCCTAAGTATTTCTAGAAGTCCCTATGAATCTATCTACATGGATTTCACTCATAGAAGGCATGCAATAAAGCATTAGAATGATTTTGTATTTTTGTGTAGTAGATAGATTTTCAAGGAAACACATTGTATTTTCTTGCAAAAAACCATGTGCATTGTAGTAAACTATATGTCTCTTCCTCATTCATGTTCAATAATAGTTTGGCTACCTTAATCCATTTTGTTTGAACCCAAGATTCATCAATCCATTTTAGTAATCGTATTGAGACATATTGGGTTCCCAATTAGATTAGTAAATAACATTTCATTCATACACAAATCATTAGATAGAGGTAGTTAATCACATATTTCTACACATATTGCACATATACAACTATGCATACTCATACACTTGGGATGAAAACGTAATATATATCAATAATTCCCAACACAACTTTTTGCATATATTTTATGGGGCATTGTCCTTTGCAAACATAGTCCTATACTAGAATAACACCAAAAATCACTTATTTTTACCCAATTCTCATGAATTCAACTATGCATAGTACGATGGCCATATAAAATTTATTGCATAAGATCAAATCTTGTAGGGAGCATATTTGCATGCCATCTTTAGTTTGTTTAACTCTTGATTTTAGAGATTCTTTGGTCATCTTATACATAGATTCGCATGTGATTAGTTAGAAACTTAATAATAAATCTTCACGGAAAGATTATGATTGTGGTTGGTATGTTCTTTAACCTTGAGATGACATTTTTTCTTTTAGAGGACACAACCTGTGATGTCAATGTCATGGCTCTTTTTCACATGCTTTGTTAGCCATACCTTTCATGGGACATAGCTATAGATCTATAAGTGTCTATTTTTATTTTATAAAGGGTTGGTCTCAATTATAGTTTAAGAATAGGTCTCAATAGTGGAGACTCTTCCAAGCCACATTGTAGACCAACTATAATAGCATGAATGCAATACAATTTTAGGTTATATTAGATATTTATTAGTTTTTATTATCACATGGATATTTACAAATGACATTAAGCCTACTTAGGTGTCCTAGATAGTGAGAGTTAGCTCACCACCTCTAAAAGTCTTGAGGGAGTTAATTTTCCATTAGTTCAGTTAGTAGGATTCCACTACTTACTTAGCTACACTATTTAGGGTGGAATTTATCTCTCATATTTCAAAAAAAAATCATGGGTTAATAAATGATAATTATATCTAATTTCACATGTTTTTTTTCCCTTGTATTCTATATTTTTCATTTCCTAGGTAGGAGTGTGTGGTTTGTTGTCTTATGAGGATCGATTTGGTATTAGAATTTTCTTCAAAGATATTGGAAAATTATGACATGGTATTAGAGCCAATCTAGTTTTTGATTATTAGGTTGGCATTGTTCAGATTATTTTTTTCAAAAACACTAATACATGCAATTTTTTGGTTGTCATGTTTTTTTATGTTTCTGTGTATCTATTAAATCTTTGGTAGAGGTAGACAATGTGCGTCTCTAGGCATGTACATATTTGAACCAGGCATGAAGTGGTCTTTTAAGGACAAAAGGAATTTTGATGTAGGTTGATCCATAGAGAGATGTGTATTTAGAGTAGGCCAAAGGAATTTGAAGAAATCAAGAGAATCTTTTACAAGTAAAGAGGCATCTTAAACAATGCAATAGGTATATTGTGCTTTCAGAGTGACCCAATCCAACACTAACTATAACAAGCGAAGTCTTTTGTGAGACTATGAATATCAAGGCATTATTTAAAGATATTTGAGAAACCTATGAAGAGGTCATGCATAGAGATTCATTTTGATTGGTAATTTATTGCGATTCACTATGATCAATAATTGAATGTGGAAAGCATAAAAAATTGTTGACTATGTAAGGAATCAAATTAAATGTAGCAATAAGGGTTACTTTTCATAAGAGACTACACTTTTCTTACATCACCATTTACATTTAGGTTACATTAGGAATGGAAGAGAAGGAGAGCCCACCAAAAAAATTATCCTTCATATGACTATACAATGTGACCAAGGGTTGATTATTAGTGAGAGCTTAACTTTATTCCTCTTTCCCACTTCTATCAGGAAGGATTTATTTTAATTTTGTAAGTACAATTGAATTAGGAAATGTAAGAAAATATTGAAATTGTAACTTAAATTGATAAGAAACTCAAAATTTAGGGCCATTTTTTAAGAGTATTTTTTTTTATGCTCAATCCATTGGAAATTTTATCACACTAAAATTATAAAGTTTAAATTTTTTCATTAGACTTTTATGTGCACTAAACATATGAATTGCCAAAATCTAGGGGGAATAAAATATCGAATCAAGTAGGCTTGTATTGTGTTGTGTCAAGTGTGTAATTCCATATTTACTTATGCAATTCATTTCTATATTCCTTTCTAAAATAGTTTATTTTCAAGCATGGATTGAAATTAGATTGTTGTTTCATTAATACCCTCTAATTATCATGATTGGAAAATAAAAGTACTACTTGTGGTAAAGAGAAAAGGGTTGTATAAGGTAATAATGGGTAGTGAGAAATAACCTACTACTAAGGAATCTAAAGAAAAGTGGTTTAAAAATTGGATCCAACCTTTCCATTCATGTGTCCTAATGTGTCTCTTGACCTACTCTTTCATGTAGAATCCTTGAACACACCCAATAAAGTTTTTCTTGTATTAGAGAAACTTTTTTAGGAAAATAGATTGAATGAAAGGTCATATGTTAGAGAATGAGCTCACTAGTTTGAGCTCAAATACCTTAGATTCCCCAAAGGACTTCTTCACTATGTTAAGATTACTAAGTTTTCAATTGCAAAAATATGGAATAAGAGAAAAGATGATCAAGTTGTTCTTTCTATACTCTCCAAATTAGGTCCTAACTATTCTATGTTTGTATATATCATCTACTCCACCAAAAGGTCTCTTGGAATCATGTGGAAGATTCCTTCTCTAGATAACTTCATTGTAGACTTTACTAGAGGGTAGGATAGGTTAATATAGATGGTTACATTGAAGTCTTCAAAATTTCAAGCCATTATTTCTAGGAATGGGAAAGAATAGGCTTCAAATAATGAGGGGAAAAACAAAAATACTCCAAAGGATAGGGAGACCAAGAGAGATAAAAAATAAAAATCCTTCAAAACCAAGAAAAAAGCTTCTTCAAATAAAGGTAAACCTAAGAAATAAAAAGTTAAGTGTTCCTATTGCAATTTTTTTGGGTATGATGAGAAAAAATACATGAAGAACTAGATTGACCACTTGTTAGATCTTCTTGAGAAGATAAACATAGGGGTTTTTGAATCTATCAAATAATATTCATCAACTCAAGAATCTACTAATGCAAAGAAAAAAGGTAAAGAGAAATCTAAGGGCAAGGCTCTAGTTTTCACAATAATTCATCATCATCACATTTATCTTGGGTCATTGACCTAGGTGCCTCACACCACATGGGTTCTTTACCAATTAAATTCTCCTTAGAGACTTATAGTATGTCTTCTATCACTTGAGGAGGTGACACTATAATATAATTTATATGGAGAGGGTTTGTTGAAGTTGTGTGTGGGGAATTGACAAATGTTCTAACTATACCTTCTATTTTAGATAATATCCTATCTCTGCATTATATTTTCCATAGAGGTAAGCACATCATAGCTTATTTCTCTTGACACTCAATTCAGATTAGAGAGTTGTAAAATAACAATTTGTTAGATTTGGGAAGCATGGATCACTAAGCCAAGTTATACACCTTCTCACACTTTTCACTTTTTTTTATCCTATATTATTTCTTAATATTTAAGGAGTTAGAAAATAATGGCATGAGTGGTTTGGACACCTTAACTACTACTACCTTGAGCAGATTAGTTTGTAGGATATGGTCATGAGGTTTTCTTGAGTTAGATTCTCTAAGGATCTTGGTCTAGAATCTACTAACACAAAGAAAACATGTAAAGAGAAATCTAAGGGAAAGGCTCTAGTTTTCGCAACAACATCATCATCACATCTATCTTGGGCCATTGACCTAGATACCTCACACCACATGGGTTCTTCACAGGTTAAATTGTCCTCCTTAGAGACTTATAGTATGTCTTCTATCACTTGAGGATGTGACACTATAATATAATTTATATGGAGAGGGTTCATTGAAGTTGTGTGTGGGAAATTCACAAATGTTCATACTATACCTTCTATTTTAGATAATATCCTATCTCTGTACTATATTTTCCATAGAGGGAAGGACATGATAGTTTATTTTTTCTTGAGACTTAGTTGAGATTAGAGAGTTGCAAAATAATAATTTGTTAGATTTGGGAACTGCAGATCACTAATCCAAGTTATACACCTTCTCACACTTTTCACTTTATTTTTTATCCTATAGTATTGCTTAATATTTTAGGAGCTAGAAAATAATAGAATGAGTGGTTTGGACACCTTAACTACTACTTCGTTTAGCAACTTAGATTGCAGGATATGGTCATAGGGTTTCCTTGAGTTATATTCTCTAAGGATCTTGTTGATAATGGAGGGATACATAGGTTTTGGAGCTAGTTCATAGTGATGTATCAAGGGAATTTCCCCATACATCTTTCACTAAGAAAAATATATGTTCTTGATTTCATAGATGACTTCTCTAGATAAACATGGGCCTACTTCCTTTAAAAAAAATGTGAAGTCTTCAAAAAATTTCTAGAATTCAAGGCTCTTGTTGAAAAACATTTAGGGAAATTCATCAAGTTTATTTTGATAGATAATGGGGATGAGTATGTAAACAATAGATTTGAGTAGTTTTGAATAGCAAAGGGGATAGAATTAGAGTGCATATTTCCCTATACTCCCCAATATGATGATGTTTTGGAACATAAGAACATATCATAAAAATATATAGATAACTATATGATATAGTACGAGGTCCTTACACCATAGTAGTGGGAAAAATAATCAACTATTCTTGTTATAGTTATAATTGAGTTCCTCATGGATTCTTGGAAAAAAATCCCTTTGAACCTTGGATAGGTAGGAAACCATTAATTGAGCAATTTAGGGTCTTCAAATCTCTAACCATGGTATGTGTATTGAATTATAATGGTAAGACAATAGAACCAAAATATAAAACTTCATTCTTTGTAGGTAATCTAGAAGGTGTGAAATTTTATTATCTACTTCACTCGACCATACATTACTTGTTCATTGATAAGAGTGTTAAGTTCTAGAAGAGTATTACAAACTCTACACTTGGAATTTCTATTGAATACCTAGAATATTGAGAGGGGGGTTTAATAAGTATTCTTTGAAACCACTTAAATATTTAAAAATTCATTCCACATAGTATACTTAATTCACAGTAACCATTGAAATCACATAACACATGAACACTATATTTTTATGTGGAAAACCTAGAAAGGGAAAAACCACGGTGAGGATTACTATGGAATGTTGTTTATTATGGATAGTATGAAATAACTATGGATTTTATGACTTGTATTTTTCCTTTGATACTAATTTTAAGGATTGAATCTAAACACTACATCGAGGAAATGCCCCCCAATTAGATATAGATTTTTTATTAATGGAATGGATGCCATGAACTTATTCAGAGTTGGTGTGGTAAGATAATATTTGTAACCCTAATATTGACTGGTATCAAGCCATGATGGGGTGATAGGTGTATGAAAGGACTCTACTATGGATGGAGTGGATTAAGATGCTAATAGATGGTAGATATTGGTTTCTACAAATGACAATTGTGAATAGGTTTTCACCATGGTAATTACCCAAGGAACCACTTAAGTGATTTCTACCATAGGGAAGATTATTTATCTTTACAATTTTTTTATATTTTGTTATTTTTCAATTTCTTTAAATAGTATTTTCTATTAAGATACTATAAGGATCAAGAAAATAATTTTTTTAGGAAACCATTTTTGATAGGATCATCTAATAGTTCTCCTTTAGGTGTTGTGAGCTAGTATGTTCTTGATCCATAAGCTTCTATTATAATGATGGTTCCTAGCAAGTTTAGTTCAAATTTCCCTTTCTTATCACTATCTAATTGGTTTTTTTCCCCCTTAATTATCAAGTCTCCTACCTTGAACTTATGAGAGATAACCTTCTTATTATAGCTATGATGAAGGTGGCTTTGATAAAATTATATTTGATTAAGTATGTTGAGACTCCTTTCATATAGAAATTCCAAGTCATGTAATATGGAAACTTTATATTCTTCATCGTTAATGAAATGTTGTAGAGAGACTGAGTGATGGGAGCTTGCCCTCAATAGGTAAAATTTCTTTTGCTCCAAAGATTAGGGAATACGGGGTGGATTTTTCCTATGAGGTCTGACACCCACTATGAGAAAGGTCATAATGTAATAATTTTTGAAGTTCTTGAGCCAGTACATGTATAATATCATCACGTTGTTGACACTTTTGATATGTATGAGCAAACTTGTGGGAATATTGTTATATTTTTGGCTAGTAATACCTAGTTCTTATGAATTTATTTGCTAAGTTTGGACCACTAGAGTGTGACCCATTAATACTATCTTATATCTCCTATAGAGAAAATAGGGCATCTTTTGAGTTAACCCAGCTAAGGAGAGTACTGTTAAAGCTCCTTAAATAGAGTGTGTCACCTCAAATAAGTGAGATGAATTTTTATTGTAATTTTTTCTTTAGTTGTTGGATAAATTCAAAGAAGGACTTTTTTATGGAGGTAATTGTATGAATTTGGACCAACAATTTTCCACACAAGCTCAAACTAAAGGACATCGAATTTCGTGAGCAAGAGTTATTCTACCATAAATTCACAATGATGAGTATTGTGTGGCATATCCAAGAGAGATCTAGTTCTATCCATCACATTTGTTGATTTGTTATTTAACCCAAGAATCCACTCAAATTTAATGAAACTGAAGAATTATTTAAAACTATCTATAAATTTCTTATAAGGTAGAATGTTTCATTCTTTGGTCTAATATTCATCATTCACCTGTTTAATAATGACTTCAGAATCACCATAGACTTTTAGTTCCTTAAGTTTCCATTGTATTGTTGTCCTAAGTCATGTGATTAATGATTCATACATAATATTATTTTTAAATGGGAATGCCAAAAAATATGATTTGGGTATATAATCACCTTTAGGTGTGATGAATAGTATACTTTCTCTTGATCCATGCTGAGTGTATGATTGTCAAAGTAAACCTTGCTTGTCTACTTACTTAGTTTATTGTGAGCATAAGTTGTGTGAAAGAGGATTTCCTTAAGTTCAATGCCTTAACTAAGGATCGATTACCTTATTTTTTTAGTTACATTAAAATGCAAATCAACAAGGTGAATAGATTGACTTTAAACCATGAAGGTGAGCAAATCAAACCTGGATTTACATTCTTGGGGCCTTGAAAATGGGTTGGAAATGATTTTCTATGATTAAACTAATTAGACTATATTCCCTAATATGAAAAATTTAATATTTTGATGATACATCTAGACTGAAATAGAAACCTACAAGTAGATCTAGGAACTGTAGAGGGTTGTCTACCTATTACTAGAAGCTGGATCTGAGTGATGTAATAAGATTGGGTTTCCCCCTAGGTGAATGGATATTTTTAGGGAACTTTTGATCTATTCTTTGATTCCTCTAATGATAGATTCGAGCTTCTAATTTTTGGTTGTAGAAATGCTACAAGATAAATTTGTAATTGAGTTTTCATGAATTGACAAAATGTAGGGCTTCAAATGCCATAATGGAAAACTTGTCTTCACACTTCCTTCTATCCTCCTCAACATGAGATCTGAACATTCACATAGACAATAACTCTTGTGCCATTTTAGGGGATTTCCTTGGTTAAACGTTGTGTTAGTGTTTCCAGTTTCACAATGGCAATGTTAATGGTAAAATGGACAAATGGATAGGAAGAAATGATGAAATCACAAAGCGCTACAACTCACCACAGTTTAATGGCTTCCTTGAAGGACTGAAGCTATGCACATAACCTCAAGGTACTGAACTTTCTTGCTTGATTGCTTGAATACTTTGGATACCCATATAAGTGTTACCTTTCACAAAATAATGATAACATGAACACACATAAAATCACAAAAGATTTGAAATGATGCTAGGATATTGAATTCCTACAATAATGCTCTAAAATGTTTCTCTTGAATTTCTTGATAGTTCTCTTGAAAATAGTTTTTTCTCATTAATGCCTAGATAACTTCCAAATGATAAAAAGACTAGGTAGTTATAGGTATTTCTCAAATTTCTTGAGAATTAAATCTCGATAGATGACATTTAAAATTTGAAATTTGAATGTTAAGATGGCTACTTTGACATGTTAAAAATTAATCTCTAAAAGAATAGGGGAACCCATTATCCCTTGGACAAATATGTCCTGGCCCAATTCTCCAAGACATTTAGTAATAGGGGAAAAATATTAATTATGTGCATTGTTCAATGCTTGTAACTTCTCAGAAAGTTGTACAAATGGGCTATGGAATATATAATTTTAGGAAATTAGGGATCCAATTAGTATGACTAACTTAGGGGGAGAAAAACTTAGTGTGAAATTTTTATGGATAGCAATTTATGACACTACAGTGAGTATACCTTCATCTAGGAAATTCAACACTAGTGGGTGATTTGTTATAATAGGAGCATCTACTAACTAGTCTTTGATCACTTTCCCTTTGATCACCTTTATGTCTACACATTTACCGTCAAATTCACTCAAGATCATAACCCATTTAGGTAGTCTCCCTATGAGTGTTACCTTGCTCAACATGTACTTAATGGTTCAAATTTTGTAATGAGTTTACTTTGATGGTTTGGCATGTAATGTCTTAGTTTTTTAAGAAAAACGAAACCATAAACAAGGACATTCAATATGTGTATAGTTAATTTCATAACTAAACAAAGTACAACTGATGTAGTAAACAACCCTTTCTTTAGCCAAGTTGTCATGTTGTGCATGAGGAGATCACCCAATGTTACTAATTTGGTAGATATATATAATAAAAATTGCTTGTCATGAATTGGTGGCATTGACACTAGAGGATATGCAAGATAATAATTCAGTTGCTGGAATTCCTTTTGGAAATTTAATCCCTATAAAAGGTAACACCCTTGAGGGACAACACCTTTCCACTAGTTGTGAAATGAATTAGTGAATGGAATATATCTTTCCTTGTAATCTATGTAGTTGTTTGGGATTGATAGGAGGAGTCATGTTGATTATGACTTTTTCATTTATTGGGTCCACCTTTATGCTTGTTCAAGACATAATATACGACAGTATTCTTGTAATATAACCCGTAAAACAAAGTTCTTAGGATTTAGTTGAACATTTTATTTTTCCAATCTATCAAAAATATTTACAATTATATCTAGATGAAATTCTATTTTGAGTGAATTTTCTAAGAGGTCATGAATATAATCCTCCATAAAAGTATATGTCATGTTGAATTGAATATAGTGGTTATAGCCCATTGGTATGAAGCTCCAACATTTTTAGGATGAAGACGATGACATTCCAACAAAATGTCCCAATGGACAAGTGAATGTTGTTTTATATTGATCTTCAAAAGGAATGAAAATTTGGTTGTATCCTAAGAATCCATCAATTAAATATAGCATTCCATGTTGTACTTTCAAGAACATGATAATATCTATATTTACTAGAGGAAAGTCATATTTGGGACATGCCTTGTTAAAATCCCTAAAATTCATGCATATTCAGATGCCCGTAGTGGGTTTGATGATAGGTACCAGATTTGATATCCACAAGGGATTGTCAATTAGTATAATGAAATCCAAATCTAATAATTTTTGAAGTTCTTATTTGACTAATAGTGCTATTTGGGGGTGCAGTTTGTGTAACTTCCACTTTACTTTTTGTGACTAAAGTCATAGTATGAAGTAAATATGTTAGATCCAAATGAATTTAAACCATATTTAATCTCCTAGGAAATGATTCCAATGAGATATTCAATATTTCAAAGACTAAGAACCCATTAAACTAACATGAAAAACTTGAAAACATAATGGAAAACCTATTCTAAGACCTCAAATCTTATCCCATTGGGGGAGTGGTGTCACATTGATGTGGAATGGTGACCCTTTCCCAATCCCTTAGATAATATGAGTTGTTCCAATTTATTTTATTGATGAAAACCGATGAAACTAATGAAATATGAATGAAACGTGGATGCAAACTAGTTTACCATGATGAGATCAGTGGTAAATGCTAAGATGCTTGATGAGAATGGATACAAGCTATGATAAATGGAAAAAAAGTTCAAAGATGCAAGCCATGGATGCAAAATATGCTAAACTTAGTGTATACTAAGTTAATATGGAAGCCATTAATGGATATTTAAGCTAATATGCATGAAAATAAATCTAAAATACTACCAAATGTTAAATATGAATGCAAGTGAGTATGAATTTCAGCAGCATACCTTTACTTTGAAAGGTGGATCCATTTATCTCCAAATGGTGATGTATTTATAGGAGAGCAAATGAAGAATCAAGGGTTGAGATTGATTTGATCTATTAATGGTCAATAATGGATGAAGGGTGAAACACATGGATCAAGGATTCTTATCAATGGATGAGAATCAAAGATCACATAGATCAAGGAAAGCATCAAGGGCTCACAATCATGCAAAAAAAAACACTTTGTAACAACTTTAAAATTTTGTTACAAGTTTTGTTTGAAATAATCATTCCTTTTTGGAGCCAAATAGGAGAACATTCCTTTAGAATATTCCCTATGCAAGTGGATCAGAGATGAAATTAGTAATTTAGTAATTAAAACTAAATTTCAATGTGCAAGTTGAAGAATGTAAGGATGTTCATTAAATAAATGATTTATTTAATAAAAAGGGAAGAAAATATGACATTTAATTAAATAGTTTAGGGTTATTTAATTAAATGAGATGAATTAGGGGGTTTAAGTTAAATAATTTGATTTATTAAATTAAATAGGATGAAAGGTGAAGGTGAAAGGGGGTGAATTAACATAATTTAAACCAATCAGATTAATAGATGAAAACGATGCATATAATTAAATAACTAGGATTATTTAATTAAATAGGTGAAAAGAAGGTGAAATTTAGGATGAAACAATGTTAGTGATTAAATTCAAGTGTGTAGTACCATTTAGGACATTTTTAAGTGTCTAAACCTTTTTTCCCTTAGTATTACTATTAGATGATGTAACACTAGACTGGGATCCAATCTTGGCATTTCCATGTAGGACCATGCAAATTTAACTTGTCTATTTGGGAAGAATACCATGAAGTTAACACCTTCTCTCAAATAGTGAAGCTGCAAAGTATGTGATCCTAATACTGTCTATGGTACTATTGTTTACTTCATCGATGTTTTTGATAAGAATTGGTGATCTCTCTTGATCCATGGGGAATTTGTCAAAAGTTTCATCCTTGGTTTCTTTAGAAAGGTTTTCAACCTTGGATGCATCCTTTTTTTTTACTATTTTGTGGTCTAAAAGTACCACATGACAATTCTCAACATGGTACCTATTCATGATTTTTTATATCTCTATAACTACAAGGTTTGGAAAACTCCCTAAATTATGTTGTTGTGTCAATATCAATGATATCCTAGAGTAATCCCATCTTGAAGTTCCTATGGCAATGAAAAAAGTATCCCTCTACATTTTCACACTTGTTTTGTCCCTCCTATTAAATTGAACTTAATGTTGCCTTGATTTAGTGTTGTAATGTGTTTAAAACATTCATATTAGGTCTTGGGCCCTTGTAAACTAAATGGACTTAGTTGAGCCTTTTTTAAGGTGTTGTAAAGTGTATCCTAACATTTTCACACTAATCTAGGGTTTTATTGATTAATTGGGCTTATGTATTCCTTAATTGGCCCTATTTTGCATCCAAAAGCCTTATTAAATACATTTTTCTAGAGATAATACCAACATTTATCAAATGATCAAATCATAATCCAGTGTTTTGGGTCATGTGATCCATATTTAGTGGTTTGGGACTCATATGACACCTTGGGCGTATGAGTCCTGCCTACGTCTCGGGACCTGATTTTGAGTTTCACAACAAACAAGACCTGTCTTGGAGTGTGTGCTCAAGTTTTGAGCCACTAGGAATCATATGCCACCTTGGGTGTATGAGTCCCACCTAGGTCTTAGGACCTGATTTTGAGTTTCACAACAAACAAGACCTATCTTAGAGTGTGTGCCCTAGTTTTGAGCCACTGAGACTCATATGCCACCTTGGGTGAATGAGTCCCACTCAAGTCAAGACCTAATTTAAATTTAATTTTTGGTGAGATTTTATCTTCTTAGATCTGATGTCGGCTTGTATTGTTGTACTTTCAAGAAATTCAAGACAAATAAGTATAAATACAAGGTTATTTCACTCATTTTCACCAAATACTTTCAAGACAACATTCCTCATAGCAAGTTTGAGATTACAAGACTTCACAAGAGTATTCAAGGACATTTAAGAGCATCTTTAAGTCATTCAAAAGAAAATTTATTCATTATTTATTGCAGCAATTCAATATCCATCATCATGTCAAAGACATAGTACATCAAGCATGTTGTTGAGCTAATGTTGTTGATGTAGCATTAAAGATCCATTTGCAAGAATTGTTCCAAATCCAATTTTAGATCGAGATCTACATTCTTCATGGCCACCACATGTTAGTTTGTAGGTTTGTATTCCAACACATCATCCAATGTATAATCATTTCACATTTTATGTTCCATGTCTTTATTTCATTGTTTCATCATTTGGTTTAATTACCTAAATGGGTTTTGACCAAGGCAAACCCCTATTCCCTAACAAAACAACACTTTTTTTCACTCTATCTCTCTATGTGATTGCAAGTTTATAGGTTGAAGAAAAAGTGGATTTGAAGCCTTCAAAGGTATCAAGATTGCAAAGTTGTGAAGGTTACACAAGTTGTCATGTAAAGTTGTAAAATATCACGAAAACTCAAATCTAGAGTAAGATATCGTACCTATTTGCATGAAACCACTGCAAAAAGGCTTATTTGATCCATCTTTAAAGGATCATAAATTTTCACTTCAGAATTCTGCTTCTAGGACACTTTGCAACTAAATGATACAGATCGCCACTTGTGGCATATGAGTCCCAGTATACCTATTTTTGGGTATTCTTTGTAGATCCTAATTCAATAGTTCTAGATTCTTGTTTCCACCTAGAAACCCTAGTCTAGGATTGATACACCTAGATTGGTGTATGAGTCCCAATGGATATTAAACAACAAGATTTTGAGGTTTAGAATCTTTTTTTGGCCTCACCCTTCTTCCAGGTACACTTTTGTAATTTTTCTTAGTCTTGTATTCTATATTTCAGTTTCATTTCCTAGGTCATTTAGTTAGGTTTTGCATGGTACTTTGCATGTTACATTCATTTCTTATCTTTCCAAGCCCTAGCCTAGTAGTGAACCCTCTTATCATCTTTAATCACACCCTAAGATACCTTATTGCAAGATCTCTTTCCCCCACTTCATCCTTGGATTGAGATCTCTAAGGTTTCCTTGAATAAAACAAGAGTGTGGAGTAGGAACCATATCTCCTAAAAGATAAGGCCCCCTATTTCTATTGTTTCATTTTGGTGAACCTAATATTAGAACACCTCATTTCTGATTTGGAGTACATATTTATCCTAGATCTAGCTTGCATTTACTTTGCATTAGGTTTTTCATTAGTTAATTGGCATCTAGGGTTTCTAAATCTTGCACTGGAGAAAGTGCATATAGGTTGCATTTTTGCATCTTAGATCATTAAATTTCACTAAAATTCTAAAATTACAAATATTTCAGAAATCATACAAGTTGGAAAACTTAGAAACAACTAAGAATTTTCTAAAAATGGTACAAAAACCCTAATCTAGGACTCATACACCTCTCTAGGTGATTTAGTCCCAGTACTATTTGTTTTTCCTACTTCTGTGATTTTTGTGTTGTGCATTTTCTAGAATTTGACCCCTCCAAAAACCATGACTAGAACTTAAACACCCATCTAGGTGAATTAGTCCCAGATCAGACTTGAAACAAACTTTTATAGCATTGAAAAACCTTGTTTCTACACTATTGTTTGCTATCATTAGTTATCTATTTTAGTTGGCTGAGTTAGAACTATTACATGCATTTCATAAGAGCTAGCTTAATTTGGTTTTGGAATGGCATTGTTTAATTTCAAATTTACATTTGCAACCTTTCATTTTTAGATTGTTTCATAGTGCCATCAACAAATTACCTTGTTTTGAATCTGAAAATTGCATTTACACATTTCACCTTAGGTCATTGCATTGCACTTTACTTGAAGCATTATATACTTTAGATAGCTTACTTTTTTGGATAACATGTTTCCTTTTAAGAGATGTGGTTTTGATATGGTTAAAAATGGATTTCATAAGTACAACATCCCCTCTTATGAGTTCAATTTAGAGTACAACAATGAGGTCATTAAGAAACATGTTAGTCATCGTTCTACTATCTTTCGTAGTTATGAGAAAATCCTAGATCAAGTAGATCAAACCATTGACACAATCCTTAATATTACATTTCCTATCTCAAACCCTATTATCTCTCCAATTGGTGAGGATGATATGATAGAAGATGATACAAGCATAGACAATCATGAAAACCATAATTTTCCTTCTCCTGATACCTCTCTTACTAGTGGGTAAAAGTACAAAGCTATGTCACACTTTTATAAAGGAAATGGCCAACATTGATCTAACTTTTAAACTTGAATCACTAGAAAGTGACATATATGTAACTTTGAATTTTGAAATGATGTAAACTAATAAAATGTGTATTTTTTAGTATATTTTATGTTTGTATTTTTTTAAAAAAATTAAAAAATCATTTGAATATATTTTTTTATAAATTAACACTATAATTTAGTTGCTGATAAAATGCTAAAAAATGACGTTACATGAGACATCAAGCTTTATATAGTAATTTATATTTTCCCTTCAATTTTTTTGTGTATATTTATAACTTGAAACTTTAGGGCATGGAAATATTTTTTTGTAGTTTTAATAAATGTATATTTTTCAATAAATATTTAAATGTGTGTGTATTAAAACACAGTTGTTTCCATTCGATGTCAACTTTTATATTAAATATTTATCTAAAATAGAAAACAAAATATACTATCTTAATCTAGATTATTTTATATAGGGCATCATATTTTTTAATTTTCTTTTTAAGTTTTAGTATTTTTCTTGACATGATAATCAACCTAATATTTTTATGTTGATAACCTACTTTTAGTAAAAAATAAAATAAAATATAAATAATAATTGAACTATTAAAATAAATATATATTTGAAAACTACACTTATGGATCTACAAAAGGGTTTTTTTTTTAAATGTTATTTATATGAGTAGGAGTTGTTGAAACATTAAATTTTTTTATTTCATTTCTTTAGTAAATTGGCCTCAAAGTGGTGTTACATATGTATTTGGCCAACAATTTTAGTTGTAAAAGTTATAGACATATTTGACTTATCTAGAATGAATCTTACTAGATCATGTGTTTGACTAAAATTTATTTTTAGTTATAAATACTAAAATTCACTTGTGCTGATAAGTTGGCCAAAAGTGTGACACAACTTTGTACTTTAACCCTAGTGACGAAGGTATCTTGGTGAAAGAAGATACAATCATTGAGAATTATGAAAGTCTTGATTTTCTCTCTCCTCCTCCTTCTTGGGAAGATATTATGACATAAGAAGATGAGATCATAGACATATTTCTAAACATTACCTTACCTAGTCTCCATTCATCCCTTGCTTGTGAGAATGTTCTAGTGAAAGGGGATGAAATCATAGATAACCATGGCAATCAATTTTTTCCTTCTCCTAATATTCTTCCTCGACGCGAAGAAAATAATTTAGTGTTAGAAGATACACCTATTGAGAGTCATGAGAATCTTGTTCCTTCCTTCCCTAATGCTCCTACCATTTGGAAAGATCTATTCAATAAGCATGAAAGTCAGAGTTGTCCTTCTCTTGATGCCTCCCCTATTTGTCATAAAGCTACTCTAACCATGTAATGTGATGTAAATATTAAAAGATATCCTATTAGGATAGAAGTTATGGCACAAAGAATGAGACCCTAGAAAATAAGAATGAAATCATAAACAATCATGAAAATCACACTTGTCCTCCTTCTAGTATCTCTCCTAGTTGTGAAGAAGATATTTTAGTGTTAGAAGATCAAACCAATGAAATTCATGAGAATCCTATTTGCCTCTCTCCCCATAGAGAAAACATTATTGAACAAGAAAATGCCATCATTGATCAACAAGATAATACAAACATTGATAACTTCCTTACTTGCAATGAGTCATTTTAGAAGACCCAACCTTTGAATGTCATGAACATATAGCTTGTAGTTCTCCTAAAAAGTATCCTCCTAAGGAGGATATCATGGTGTATAAAAATGATAACATTGACAATAGTAATATATTTTCCTTATATGAAGATGATGAAGTACTCTCCTCCACTAAGGGAAGTTAATATTTTAAACCTCAACTCATCCTTTACCCACCTTCACACAAACTTCAAACTCAAAACAAACCTGAACTTATCTTTTACCCACCTAAAAATAATGTTTCATAGTAGCTGAGTAATAATACCATTTCTCATACATATAACACTAAAAAAAATCCATAGCTAAGACAAACACCTTCAACATCTCTCCCATTTCCTAACCCTATCTTTCTTGGCCCTCTTCATTTTCCTTTACAAAGTAGAAAGGAGTATGATCTTGTTGAACAAGAATAATCCTGCTAAGATATCATTATGGGACCTTATTCAATCCTCCCCTCATTATAATAACATGATTCAAAGTGCTTTACAACAAGTTCCTATCCCCGTACGATGCAATCAAATGAAATAGTAGCCCAAATTCAAGCTATATCAACAAACAACATAGACATTACTTTTCATCAAGATGAGCTACCTCCCTTGGAAATGAGAAAGAAAAATGATTCCTTCATGATAATAGCCATATATAATAGGTTGGGAATAAAAATAACCCTTGTTGAAAATTTCTCCACCCTTAATGTGTGTAGTGTGACCCTTTTGGATAGACTTGGTGTGGATAAATCAAGAATTGAACTTGATTCCTTATCAATTCAAGGATTTGATAATATAGGAAAGCAACCGCTTGGTGTGATTACCTTACCTATTATAGTTGGAAAGGCTACATTACAAACTCCTATTCATGTTATGTGTCATGATATTTCATACAATATCCTTTTAGGAGGACCTTGGATTCATGAGATGTATGCAGTGCCTTCAACTCTTCATCATATCATGAAGTATGTCTATAACAATAATATATACCAAGTGGAAATAGACCTTCAGCCTAAAAGTTGCTTACAAGTTTAAAAAGGAATGATAATTCCTTCAAACACATTAATTCCAACTTCAAACATAAAAACTATGAAAGAAGAGAAATAAGAGAAAGAAAAAGAAAAACATAGAGGAAGTCACAAAGCTACTAGAAGATGATTGGGGTTCCTTATATTTCACATCATTCATGGACAAATACAAGATCATAGAAAAATATTTTGAAAAGGGAAAAGGAAAAGCGGTCATGTCAACACAAAATTCAAAAGACCCTTCGAAAGCATCCACTTAAACCACTTTAGAAGATGCAAGCTATACAACAAACTTTGATGAGATATACTACTAATAACCATCGAATCTAAAAGAAATGAAAAATATTTATGGAAAATATATGAACTTATGAAATAACTTGGGTATAGTGGAAAAGGATGTGGTGCAAGAGAACAAGGTATTCATGTGCCTATAGAGCTTAACATGCAAGGAAAGACTAATGATCTTTCTTATTGTCCCTCAAAAGAAACAAGCAAGCCTTCACTTAATATCAACACTATTACAAAATATTCCTCTAAGCCAACTTTAATAGTAGTGTACCCTGAACTGATAAACACTAGTGGTCTTGATTATTGTCCTTCAAAAGCAATGAAAGAAATAGAGAAATCCGCGCTTAATATCAATTCCATCACACAAAACACTAATGATTGAAGTTTGATAGATTTTCCACCCTCTTATAAAGTAGAGTGTAAAATCTCACAATCTAAGGAGTCTTATGTAAGTATTACATCTTGTACTAAGCAAGAGGCATCTTTGCTCCAAACTAAAGGAACATCTTCTACTTTTGATCAAGAGGGTATCTTGTCGAGACTCCTCCAAGATCATCTAATATCTCTAACTCCATGAACATGAAATAAATTCTACTACAAGAGTTCATTTTGTGCATATCATAGAGTTCATGGTAATTCTACTAATGAATGTAAAGCTTTGAGTAATAAAATCCAAGTGAACCAATTCCAGGTAGATGGGATGACAATGACCAAGAGGGGTAATCAAGATCCCATGAAAAACCACCATAAGCACAAAAGAACACACATGAGAATGATGTAAAGAGCAAAAATAAAGCATAAGAATACATTGTCAAATATGAAAAAGAGAAAAAGGTAAAAGATAAATGGGTTGGATCAAGCTTCGATTGTTTTTCCATCACGATGTGGATCAAATCTAGGCTGTTTTTTTAAAAAATGCATTCCCACTCTGAGGCAATGAAACTCCTGGTTTTCTGCTGGGTGAGAAGTCGAAGAAGGTGAGACACATACACACATCATGGCTAGTATGCACTCACTCACACGTGAGTAGCTATGGGGAAATTCATGCCTCCATAAGGCTTCCCACTCAAACCATACAAAATTTATACCCCTTGATAACTTTAATAAGGTGCAACACAAAAATGGTTTTCGATCTTCATGATGTAAGAAAAACTTCATATGCTTGGAGCTCATGAACAAACAAGATGGCTCTACAGAAATGCAAGTTTTTTTATGTAAGGTGGCCATATAACTACAAATGAAAAATGCTAAATAGGGAATGTTCAAAGGAGTCTTTCTTAGTTCATGTGAGTTCTTTAACTTAGTGAACATTGTGCCTAATTTCTCCAAGAGAGGACCAATCAAAGAATAGAAAATGTGCAACTTAGGGGATGCAGTGTGTCATATCAACCCACTAAGAGGAATGTGATATGCTAAGAGATATCATTCTCTTGAGGGACATCACACCCAATGTCATCCACAAAGTGAGAAACACATCGTATGAAGTAAGAAAACTACACCATGAACCAATAAAAAGAAAAAATGCAAAAGAATAATTCCAATGTATGCCCCCACTTTAAAGAAATTGCTAAACACCACACTGCGAGAAATTACTTTAAAGTAGTAAATGATAAATTCAAACAAAGAAGACATGAGAGACAACCTAGAAATCCCTATGCGAAGTCATATGTTTCCAAGTTAAGCTACATCATGTAAGAGAAATGAAAAGAGAGGGATTGCCCCCAAAATGAAAACACCAAACACATAAGGGATCAACGGATTTAGGGTCAGTATGTTCTTTCTATATTGTTTTGAGAGAACTTAGAACTATCATCATTCCCTAAATACAAATAGAACTAGAAGAATGACACAAAGAGAGTGAAAACAAAGAAAAACCTTTCGGGTTAACATGGAAGAGACATGAATGTTGCGACACCTTGCATCATCCCCAAAAGGAAAACACAAGAAAAATAAAAAAATGAAAAGGAAAAGGAAATGCAAAAAGATGTACGACATAGAGAAGAATGAAGGTACAAATAGAGGAATGTCACAAAGAGAGAGAGAACATCAAACAAAACTTCATGAGGGATCACATCAAAGACATGCAATCATAAAAATAAATAATGAAAAAGAAATAATGCAAAAGACTAGTAAGGCACATGCAAGTCAACCTATTAGCAAGTTGTCCACATCCCAATCATATTACTTGTATACCAAAGGTAGACAACTAGCCAAAGGGAGAATAGAAAGTGTCAAACTAGGGTCATTACCAAGTTCAACACTCTTTTTAGAAGAATTGTCGTTTAAGCTCATGGAAGAGGAAAACAATGTATTTAATTCATTATGCACCTCTTTGTCAATTTTAGCAACTTCCTCATTGTCATCCAGGTTAATCACAATAGGAGGTTGAATGATAATGTCCATGGAAGAGTTCAACTCTTGTTGTTGTTGTTGTTGTATTGGATTTTTTTGTTTTGGGGAAGGGGTAGAGTCATTATGCACTGCTTTAGTGAAGTTTGGATTTTGATTTTATTTGTTCAATTCTTCATGTAAGCTACGAGCAATAGCATGAAGTCTATGCCTATGCTCTCCAGCACCTCTATTTCTTTTAGTCCTATTTTCAATTTGCATTTGTGTAGGAGTGGGTTGATCAACCAAAGGTTTCTTTTCTTCCCTAAGGGGATGAATGGAAGGAATCATGAGAGGTTATTTAACAGCTTTCTATTTGACTTCATAAACTTGTTTTATTATAGAAGGTGTGACAGGGTTGCTTTCATTATCTCCTGGTCTTTTGTAAGATGTAGGTGAATTTTGTGTCTTAGCTTGGTTTTGGTCATTTGGAATTTCTTTAGGTTAAGGGATGGCTTCATCAAGGATGGTAGGATCAGTGGTGGGTAGGGACATGTTTGAGAGGGATAGTTTTCCTATCTTCTTTGCCTTGAACTTTTGATAGGATAGGAAAAATAAATCTTTTCATGGTTTTATAGTTTCTATCAGTTCGGACCAGAAGAAATCTAAGGAAAATTTTCCACGAGAGGACAAAGGGTTAAAGCCATAATGGTGGATAGTGAATATTTCATTGTCAAAGGGAAACTTTAAGCATTTATGTATGACTAAAGGGACTACATGCATGGAGTGAATCCATGGATATTCGACCTTCACATGAAATTGGTCCAACTGTGGGATGATGAAAAATCAGATATCTAATGTATTATGTCCTATTTGCAATGGTGAGGTGATCGATCCCATCATAGGGCAAGCAAAAAAATTGTGTATCTTGATCCATGCTTTCGATTTATCGTATATGGGTATGTGCAGGATCATCATGGAAAAAATAGGCCCTTAAGTGGTGAAAAATTTAGAAAAATTAGAGTTAGGCAACTTGACGTAAAAATTTGAATAAGTTATCTATATTATTTCAAAAATATGTAAGAATATAATTTGTAGCAAATTGAATATAGTTTCTAATCTATTTGGTGAAAATTTGAAATTTCAATGCAGTAGTACTTAAATTTTAGGGAAAAAATAAGTAGGTGTTTGTCTGACCACACTAACCACAATAAAATGATAATATTTTTTTATAATATTTTAGATATAAGTAGATGACTCATGTACCGATGTGATGGATATTTTTTTGTAATTTTTCCAAGTAAATAATTAATTATGAATTTTTATTACAACTTTTAAAAATATAAAAACTCATATGTATGACCACCTTAAGCTTGGTCAAAACTTCATGAAATTCAATCTTTTTTTAATCCTATAGTATGTGAAGCATAGAATGTGACATGTTTAAGATTCAAAATGTGATACCATTTGAAGCTATAGATTTTTTTAAATCAACCTATCAATCAAGACTTTAGTCATAATTCAAATAGAAAATGAATAATAATTATTTATTAAATTCAAAGTAAAACATAATCTATATTGGTAGAAAGCTAAGAATCTCCTTTAAAAACCCTTTTTCGTTTCATCAATTTTGAGTAAAAAAAAAGTCATTAGCCACATATCCTACACATACCCATCATATCACCACTTTTTGGCGCATCATGATCCTGCACATACCTATATATCTTGATAGAGCTCATGTAGAAGTAATAATTCCTCGATGATAATGTTTCTCCATAGGCAAGATTTATTAATATCCCATTAGTGGGATTATCATAGATATAGGTAGCTATGTAAAGAGGACCATCAGGTGCATGTTTAAGTATGTCATTTTGTGAGAAAGAAATATCAAGAGGCTCTTTAGATCGGCCCTTACAATGTTGAGTTTCAACCAATGCAACAAAACCATTGAAAGGATTTTTTTGTTGTTGATCAATATCCATGGGAATTTGTTGAGTTGTATCTATGTTCTCATCATCTATGTAAACATTCATTACATCAATCTTTGTAGTTTCCCTAGCTTTGAAAAATGTTATACTATGTTTTGGCATGGGGTTGGTAATGATTTGCATTTTTTGGTTAGGAGGGGAAACAAACTTATTTCATTGCTCCAATGGAAAGACGATCAGAATCAATGAGGTATTGCACAAGACGTTTAAGATATTTACAATGTTTTGTATCATGTCCATTTTTTCGATGATGGTGGCAATAAGCATTTGATCTAAAGATTTGGGGTAAAGGCTTATTAGGATTGGGTGCTTTGATGGGAGAAAAGGTAATCATTTTCTATTCTAAAATTTGTGACATTGTGTTATGAAGGGTATCAGGTAAGGGAGTGAATTATCTTTTTGGGTCCCCATAGCTAAAGGGTATCACAACTTTAACAACAACTACTTGGTTATTGAAATTATGAGTTGTTTGTTGAGGGGGTTTAAATTGAACAAACCCTTTGTTCTATTTTCTAAAAGGTTGGGAATTGTTTTGGTTTATGGGCTTAGAATTATTAGTACAATTAGAAGTGGACTTTGAATCATAAAGTATACTAACCGAATTTTGATAATCATGGAGGGTAGTACACAAGTGCATAAAGGATGGGAATTTCATCATGGTAAGCTTGTCTTGAATCTTACTTTGCAAATTTTCTATGAACATCTTTTGAAGGTGAAGGTCAGGGACCTTGACATCGATTTGGGAATAAAGCAATTGATAGTGTGAGATAAAGTCAACTATCTTTTTGAACATCTTCCTTTTGCTTACATATCATCAAATTGGCCAAGGTCATCTTAGGAATCATATGCACTTGGAAATGTTTAAAAAATGCCTCAACAAGTTCATTGAATGAAAAAATTGAGTTTTTTGGTAAAGAAGAAAACCACTCCAAGGAAGTATCTTTCAAGGACCTAGGAAAAAGTGTTGGATCTCAGTTGTGTTTATAGTTTGTCCTTGATGACAAAATCCCTTTCAGTTGGTTCTCTTTGATGATCAGTCTCAGTTTGGATCTTTATGCTTTATTATGGCACTTCTTTGATGTCTCTTGGCTATTACTAAAAGTTATTTGTTATGATTCAAATTCATGGTGATGAGATCTCTGGTTCATGTTATGAATGCTATTTCTTTGACTGATAGAGTTTGACATATGGTTTCTTTGTCAGGATGGTTCTCCTTGCATACCACAGGTGTATTTCACATGATTATAAGCCATTTGATTACATTCTTTGAACTCACATTTTTGAAGGCATTACAGTTACCTTGGTACTGACATCTCATTTGTCTAATGGTTTTGGTTGTTTCTCTTTTAGGCTTTCACATATCAGCGTGAGAATGGCAGGGTCTCCCCAATCCTTTTTGAAATGTCTATGTTGCCTATCGGCAAGACATTTCTGATGTCATGTCGATTGGATTTTTTCTTTTAGGCAGCTTTCGGTAGGACTTCTCCATGGTTTCAACGACAGAGGGTGATCCCTATCGGCAGGAGTTTTACCGTCGGTTTGAGGTCACAACGAGATTGTTATGTCTCACCGACTAATACATGAGGTGGTTCTTCAGTGTAAGAAATCCCTATCGACATGATGTTTCTTCGAGTGCTTTGTGTCTTGCCGGCCGGCACAAGAAATAACATATCAAAAAAAGTTGTGGAATTGATATAATGTCTTAGCGAACTCATCATGTCTCCCCGACCAGCAACAACGGGTACTCCTCAGTGAGAGGTTTTTCTTCATTGTAATGTCTTGGTGAACTTACTTTAGTCTTTCTGACCACCATTGAAAAATTGTATATCGGCAGGAGGTCTCAGCTTCTGTGTAATGTCATAGCGATCCCGTCAGGTCTTGCTGACTAAGTCTTATGAGGGGCTTTTGGTGAGAGGTTGGTATTATCTGAGTGACTCAAAGTGGATAAATATTATTTGTATAACATAGTGTGCTTTCCGAGAGGTCTCCCCAACATTGATATGTCTCGGCGATGCATAAAACAAAAGGAACATTTTGGTATGACTCATGTGCTAGAAGAAAGGTCTTGGCAAGTTTGAATTCTTATACCGACCAACAACATAAAGGTATACATCTTAGTAAGAGTTAGGGTTTTTGGTGTGAGGTCTCGGTGAGTGACCTCCAGTCTCGCCGATGGAACACAAAAGGACATTGGTTGCATAAGTTATGACTTGTCTCAGCGACATAGAAGATAGTAGGTGGCTTTCAGTATAATGAAGTATTATCTATATGACGTCTCCCCGACAGCAGAATGTCACAGTGAGAAACAGAGGGATGAGTGCAATAAAGTTGCCATCGACATAGGTATTGAATTGTCTCAGCCAACAGGAATGATCATGTGGTCTTTCGGTGAAACTTAACGAAATCTACATAAGGTCTTCCTGATAACGATTTGTCACAGCGACCCACATGAGAATGAAGGTTACATTTCGGTGTGAGAACTATTTTGTCTCAACGACTAGAAGAATGTTACATGGCTCTCAGTGTAACATAGGATATTCGTTATGACTTCTCCCCAACTCTGTTGGCTCATAGAGAAAGTGATAACTAAGGGGAGTGATTGGCAATTTAATTGCCTTTGGAAGGACTATCTAGATGTGTTGGTGAATGACTAACAAACTCTGTCACTGTGGCCGACATGTGATTTTTCTAGTATAGTTACATGCCGACATCATTGGTTGGCATCAAATCTCTGGAAAAAATATTCTTTGAGATTTTAGAGGTTATGATTTTCTATTAGTGGGCAGTCGTGGTTTTGATGAAAATCTATTAGTTACAATTTGAAATCTCCTAATTTAGTGTAGAAATTAAAGCTCTTTGGATAGGCGTTACTCTTGTTTTTACCATCATCTACAGATTATCATGATTCAACTTCATATTCTAAAATTAGCAAGAGAGTTTCAGAATCTTGCGAAAAACAATATTTGAAGATTTCTTCATAACAAACATACTTGAAATGTATATAAAAACCAATGTTGAAAATAGTGAAGGTGTTGCTGGCTAGTAATTTTGAGAGATAATTATTTTGGCTGTATCAAGAGGTGTATTGGAAAACTCTGTAATACAAGAGTTGGATTCTTAGAGTATTAGGTAGATAAGAGTGTTGAGTTTCTTGAGCTTACTATAAAACAAAGAGATCCTCTGATATTATTATTGTTCTAAAAATAATTTGAGGGGTTGGTGCTCCTTGAAATTGGTGTTTCAAAATGAGGGGTTGGTGCTCCTTGATTTGGTGTTCAAAAATTAGCCTATAAGGCATTGTTAATAGTGGTTTTCAAAGATTAAGCCAACAAGGCAGTTTAGGAGTGGTTTTTCTACCCTGGGAGGGTTTTCCACTCACCAAATCTTTTGTCTTATGGTCTCTTTGTTTTGATGTCATAATGTTGATCATCTTTTGCAGAGTCTTATGTGTTGCACTTTCACTGTCATCATGCCTTGATTGTTAATCAATGTTAGCCATAACTGTTTTGGAAAATGAAAGATATTTCACTGAAATCATATTTTCATAAGTTGTCTAATAGACTAAGTTAATGTTGTCATATCTTTGTGCTTTCAAAAGTGATTACTGTACTCTATTGTTGAAAGAAAAGGAAATTAGAATAAAAAATATAGGTCGAAGTTGAAAAATTTTTGACATTGATTCACCCCCCCTCTTAGTGTCTATCCATAACTCCAACAAAAAGCTTAGCCAAAATTTTATCATCAAGGACAAAATCACTATATAAGGCAGTGTAAGGATTAACATGGTTAGAAGGAGGCACCTCTACACCTTGTGGCATTGGTGTTTGTAATATCTCTAAGGACAATGGACTACTTTTGACATAATATTTAGGTGGGCCATTTTGATTTTGGTTGATGGTGGAAATATGTTTTATGAAGGGATACAATAGTTTGGAAGAGTTGATTTATGAGAGGGTCATTACTTGTGTTATGAGATGGAAGTGAAAATGGTGAAGGGGTGTATGTGTTCGAGGGACAAGTGAAAGGAATGCTTATAGGTGGTAAAGTGGTAGGAGATATGACACTTGATGCTACATAGGAACTAGGGATGCAAGTGGGAATACACAAGGAAGGAATCACATTACTAGTAAAGTTACATTGTTGTTGTGACTTGAGGATTGGTATATGTAGGTATTGAGGCAATTGTTGTGGGAGAAGGAATTTGAGTTCCTCTTTGGCTTGTGACATTGCTTCTAGGTAAAGGAAAACTAGTGGTTGACATGAGGTGTTTTTCAAATATTTGATCTATGTTTTACATAAGGTCAAGTCCATCTTCACTTTCAAGCACATTGCAGTGAATGTTATCTATAGAAGGGATGGCGGTAGTTGAAATGTTGCCATTTTGCACTTGATGTTGTATGTTAGCTAGGTCCTCATGAATTTGAATTATGTTATCATGTGGGACACTATCATTCCTTGTTTCAACTTGTATACTACTTGAAGGTGTAGATGTTGAAAATGAAACAGCTAATTGAAACTCTAATCATATTTAAAGCATTTCCAACATTACATCAATAAAGCCTTTTCAAATGAAAGCATATGAAAAATTAAAAATAATCTAAACTAAAGAAAATTCCTTCAAAGAGAAAATCAACTCCATTTTCATCCTCTCTAAAATATCTTGTCTTTGCTCTCAGGTTTTTGCAACAAAAGCACAAGAGGTGATGTAGAATTGGATTGGAGAATTATTTGTGAATCAAAAAATGTGTATCCTAAAAAGTGAGAATGAGGAGATTTTTATAGATGAATGCCTAATATAAAAATGAGAAATGAGAAATGAGTGGAGTGATTTATGCCATGATTCATGTTTGGAAGCTCAAAATGTGCAAATTTGAGCTAATTCCATAGAAGTGATTTATGAGTTTAATGTGCAATTTTGAGCTAATTTCATGGAAGTTGATTTATGAATTTAAATTATTTAATGGAATATATGAGTGCATTTTAATGATTAATGCAAATGGATAAATTAATGATTTATGCAAATGGATTAGTTAATGGATTTATGAAATGGTTAAATGATTTATGAATATGTTGATGATTAGTGAAAAAATAAATACTTATGAAATGGGATAGTGAAATATGCAAATGGATAAATAATGGATAAGTAACTAAATGATGATGTAAATGGATTATGGTTATGAATAAATTATTATAATGTTGTAATGGATAAATGATTAAATGATACGAATGAATGCTTATAAATGATAAATGATTTAAATGATTAAATGATAAGAATGAATGCTTATAAATGATTGAATGGATAAACAATAAATTATTTAAATGATTAAATGATATGAATGAATGCTTATAAATGATTTAATGGATAAACAATAAATGATTTAAATGATTTTATGAATATGGCGATATGATTATGTGGATGATTAAATGAAATATGCAATGGATAAAATGATTATGAGGGCATTTTATGTGTCTACATTTTTCCCATGTTTGAGACAATGTATCCTATCATATTGTTTCAAAGAAAAATATATTCCTAAGTTAAAGGATGAGAAGGTAGTGGTATGCCCCCTTGAGAGGACATGTGGGTTCAAAGAACATGAGTGTTCTCTCGAAATGGATGAGAGGACTTAGAAGATGAAGGATAAAAATGATAGAGGAAAATTGATAAGGATGATGAAGAAAAGATGCAATGATGAAGGGAATGGATAATGATAGATGAAAAATAAATATGAAGGAAGATGAAGGTGATGAAGCTTCTTGTGCTTTACAAAGTGCTTTATCATCATAGAGCAGTAAAATGTGACAAATGGACAAAAACACCATAGTATGACATAGACCAAGGTCTACAAGGTCATCCATCTATAAAATAGATAGTCACAGATAAGGAATGTCCTAACTCATACTTAGGGAAAAGTTTCCCCAGTCTTTTTGTTAAGACAAACTGTAGATAGAAATGAAATAAAAGATGAGTCTTGAGACATCATTGCTCCTCTAAATCCTTCATGGGACATCCTCGAGGTAACTAGTAACATGACTGAAGAAAATCCAAAATATAAGACAAAATAGACCAACAAGGTTAATAGTCATTCATATTGTTTTCCAATAGGTGTTTTCTAGTGTGTTAAGTGACGAAGTGAGTGAAAGATGGACCATTTTGACAAAGCTTGGTTTCAGGAAAAGAAACATGTCGTATAAGACATCAAGTCTGGTTTCGATCATCCAACTACCTGTATAAGGAAAATGACAAAAGAGGATAATGACAAGGTCTTGTTTTTGGAAGGAAACATATTGTATAAGGCCATTAATTATGATCAATTTGACTGGTTTGATTGATTTGACAAATGACCAATTTGACTTGGAGACCTCTTGGCTTGCTTGTCTTGTTAATTCAGGATTTTTCTTTGAAATGTAGATGATTATGTCATGTTTGAGTTGGCAACGTCTGATTTATTTTGACTGACCTAACAAACCCTAAAAGAATGACCTAGGGGGGCCTCGGGGGCTCATCGACAGATGGCCTTTATGTAGCAATGCACAAAGACCTTGTAGTTCGACATGACCCTTGACTTTGTTTCGACAAAAAAGGATTGAATCATGATTTTATTTGACAACACATAAAGACTGACCTAATTCCTTGAGGTCACATTGATAGATGGCCTTGCCTATGTCCAATTGCAGAGGCAATGTAGTTCGACAATGAAAAAGATTGACATGACTACCTCTAACTCTCTATTTTGGGTTTTGACCGCGTTTTGATTTTTATTGGATTTTTGAAATGTTTTGATTTTTGGAATTTTTTCAGACATTTTATGATTTTCATGGCTTCTTTCAGGAGATTTTATGATTTTATGACTTTTTTCAAGACATTTTATGATTTTTATGGCCTTTTTCAAGACATTTTATGATTTTTATGGCTTTTTTCCAAACATTTTATGATTTTTATGGCTTTTTTTTAGGACATTTTATGATTTTTATGGATTTTTTTAGGAAATTTTATGATTTTTATGGCTTTTTTTTAAGGACATTTTATAATTTTTATGGATTTTTCAAGAAATTTTATGATTTTTTGGTTTTTTTTAAGGACATTTTATGATTTTTATGGATTTTTTCAAGACATTTTATGATTTTTATGGATTTTTTTTTTCAAGGCATTTTATGATTTTTATGGATTTTTTAGCATAGTGACTTCCAATGATGAGTGTAGAATCCAGTACAGGTCAAGGATATTGCCCCGGTTGGGTATAAGATGAACCAATAGGCATGGGATGGGACAAGGTTTATCATGAACGAGTGATGTAGGAGAAGGATGCAAGAAGTCAACTATTTGGAAGTCATAATAAAGATGACAAGGCTTGATAATGGATGTTAATTGGGAGATGATGGAAAGTAAAGGCCTTAGTATGAATCAGGTGGAAGACCAAATAGAGTGATAGTAGATGATGAAGCGAAGACTGACTATTCATGGTGCTGGTTTGCCATGTTTTCACCATGGTACTTATCCAGGGTGCCTGTTTACTAGGTTTTCACCATTAGATGAAATTTTTCTCTTTTCTTTTTTTTTTTAAAGTAATTTTTCTCTTTTTTCTTTTTTCTCTTAAGATAAGAATAAAATTGATAAATGTCAGATCCATAGACTTCCTTGATGATGCCCTGATCCTATGTGGATGATTGTGCTAGATGAAAGGACCTGATCAGGATGAGGATTACAAGTGGAAAATATGAAGGATGATAGATGTGGTGGATGAAAGAGGCTATGGTAGGATCCCTAATGTGCACACTACATGGGCCATCAGGCTTCAACTAAAAAGGAGCTTGGGAAACCAATGAGTTAGAGTACGAGAAAGAGTTGTCATCAAAGATACATTGAAAGACATCACTAATGGAGGGATATGATGGATATGTGAACATGGATGGATGGAAAAAAATATATGGTATGAGTGAGAGTGATGTGGATAGAGACCTTGGATCAACAAGCTCTTTGAATTTTTTCCTTGATAGATGCCCCCAATGATTTTTGATGGAGAGGCATACTTGGAGATTGACTTTTGCTCATTTTTACTTTTTACTTTTATTTTTGATTTGTTCGATAGATTTTTACTTTATCTAGGGGACTTATCTTGATCTTATTTTGATTTTTATTTTTCCAATAGCTTTTTATTTTGGCTAAGAGACTTGCCTTGATCTTCTTTTCTTTGCATTATATCTTTTTATTTTTGATCTCCTTTTAAGGATAGCTCATTCATTGGAGATTTTTCTTTATTCCTTTCTTGATCTATGACTTGTTGATCCATGTCTATGATGTGAGTGAGTGAGATGGGGGAAGTAGCTAAATTGAAAGGAATGTTTAGTGGATGAATGGGAGTGGCGATGCCATCAATGGAATCTTTTAGACTATCCTTTTCAGTACTGTTAACATAAAAGTAGGCTTGCACATCCTTAATGACTTGGAAAGATGAATTAGTAGAGGTGACAATAGGAGAATCATATCCTAGTCTAGGGTAGGTGGGATGGAAGGATGATGATTGGATATCCTCAGCGGGGTCATGATCAAAGAGTGGGTTATCGTAGATGTCCTAGTCAAACACGGGGTTATATCATAGATATTGAAGGCCTGATGGGAAGTAGATATGGAAAAGATTGATGTATCATTAGGGCCCCAAAAGGTTTCAATCTAGGCATGATGATATTTTTTTGTTCCTTTTGTAGTTATCTTGACATTAGCACTAGAATTTTGATCTTTTTCAACAACATTAGCATTGTCATTTGCTAGTAAATTATCCATAAGATATTCTCCACATTCCATGTCATGAAATAGGACCTTGGGGTTTGATGGAACATTAAATGGAGTGGATGACTTGGTAAATGAAGATGGATCAATGTAGTGAGATGATAAGGCCTCTTGGTTATTATACACTTGGAATTGAGTAGTCCCTTTCATATTGTTGCAATATTGAAAGGGGTCTGCATCGCCTACAACTGTAATTTTAGTTACTTCGTAAGGAAAATTCAAAAATTGATGATATGTGGATGGAACGAATTTCATTGCATGGATCCATGGTTGATTGAGGAGTAGGTTTTATGGTAGCTCAATTTCCAGGACCTGGAATGTAGTATCTAGTAGTGTAGGTCCAACCTTGATAGGTAGTGTAATAACACCCTCAAAAGAACATTCTTCATCATCATATGCTTTGATGACAATGCTCTTAGGTTTATCAACACATGTTTTAGATAGTCCTAATGATTTCAATAGTTTTAAAGTGAAAATGTTCAATCCAACTTCGCCATCTACTAGGACTCATCTGACCTTTTTGTTGTTTATGAAGACCTCAAGGTGCAATGGGTCATTATGGTTTGACTTGGATGTAGAGTAATCTTTGTTAGAAAAGGAGATGTGGTGAGAGTTGGACAAGTATCCAATCATGGATTCAAATCAGTTGACATCTAGGTCCATATGGATAGAGGTTTTGTTTATGGCTTTGCCAAGGATAGCTTTGTGTTCAAGTGATATGCACAGAAGCTCAAGGATGGAAATTTGTGCATGTGTCTTGGCCAATTGATCAACAGGGTTATATTAGGTTTTGGACTTTGGTTGCTTTGGAGGAGGACTAGATATGGTAATCTTAGCTCTACGAGTGGTAATGGAAATTTTAGATTTCTTCTTAATGGTGATTGTGTTAGCATGGTTGTTAGCAACTCAGAGCTCATTAATAAATTTGTAGTCAAAAGAGGCATTGGTATAATTTACATGGTTGTCTATATTTTGACTCAAACTGGAGGCTTTTCCATGGTCTTTCAATGGATTCTTGGAAATTGTATGGTCTTTATTGGAAGTTTTTTGCTATCCCTCAACCTCTATGGTACCATTTTTAGTCAGGTCTTGAATCATGTTTTTCAACTAATGGCATGATGAGGTTTTATTACCTTTGATACGGTGCTATTCATAGAAAGCATTTTCATCCCACCAAGAGGGTTTGAATTTTATTGGATCATATGTTTTGGGCTATTGGAGTTATGACATTTGATTGTACTAGTTTCTATAGGAAGAATTCAATGGGTTTCGGTAAAGGAGTGAATTATCTTCATAGGTATTTTCTTGGTTATTTTGGATTGTATTTTCCATTGGTTTGGGGATCTGTGATGCATTGTTTTGTATTTAAGGTGCTTAGAGTGTTAGAGTGGGACCATTCCTATTAACCACCTTAGCATCGACAACACCATCATTGGTCACATGTTTGTTTCTTGCCCAATATTTACCTTTGTCATTGGAGGAATTCTGTTGTGTACTCTTACTAACATATGAAATTTCACCTTGGGAAATTAATACTTTTTCTAGTGTCATACCTTTTTCTACCAAGTCTAAAAAATTTGTACAACAATGTACTTGCAATGGATATGAAAGTTCACCTTGGGTAATAAATAGTTTTTCTAATGTCATACCTTTTTCTACCAAGTCTGAAAAATGTGTACAATAATGTACTTGCAGTGGATGTCTTAATTTGGATATGATATTCTCAAAAAACATGTCAACCTTTTTTTTTCAGGAATTTCAACAAGACATCGACTTGCCATGATATGCCATCTTTGGAAAAATTTTATTGAAAGTATCATCCTCATCTTGTGTCATGTGGCATAGGGTGGCTATTGTAATATCATTCTCAATGTTATAGGCATAGTTCTCCACAAACTTGTTGGCTAAGTCATCCCATGTTTTTATAGATCCTTAGGTAGTAATGCAAACCATTCAAGTGCAGGACCGACAATACTTCTAGGAAATAGTCTCATCAAGTAAGTGTGTTCAAAGGCCACATCTACACATGCTGTGGTAAATTCCCTTATGTTTTCAAGTGGATTTGTATTTCCCTTATATTTAGTGAAGTTAGATATGATGTATCCATGAGGTAAAGGTGGCATGTAAATGCTAGGATCATATGGATATGGATGTAAGTCATAAGATGTGTATGTTTTCTTGTTTGATAGTTGCATTCCTTCCACTCATTTTTGTAAAGCAGCAACTTGAGAAGTCAAGACATCTATTATGGGATTTTGGGTGACATTATGTTGAAGTTCCATGTTTGTATTATGCTGAGATGACATAGGGTGCATGTGGGGTGGATTTTGACCATGTCCATTAGTATGAAATTAGTATGAATGTGTGATGTATATGTTGGAATGTGTGAAGTGGCCATGTTGTATTGTATTTTTCTATGTGGATTTTGATGTCCAAAAGAAGATCCATATGATATGTTGAAAGGATTTTATGTTTGCATTGATTGCGACCCTTTTCCTTGTTGAGAATATTTATGGCTATGTGAAATGTTTATGTTTTGACTAGATGGAATTTTCATGTTTTTCCCTTGTAAGGTGTTGGTATTGACAAGAGGACCCTGTGACATGACATTTTTGTTCTATTGAGATCCTTGGATAAGAACCCTTCTTGGCTTGGGTTTACTAAGGATGTTAGATGTTGATGCCCCTATGGCTTGAGATGATGACCCAAAGGGAGTAAATGTTGAGCCCAAGGGTTGCATCATGAATAATGGTTGTGATGTGGTTTGTGTCATAAATTGTGTTGCTAGGATGGATGAGGTGTTGGTGGTTTTGGTATTTTGGCTTGTTGCTTCAATAGGTATGAAAACTATAAGTTATGGTGAAGATTGCCCTTGGCTTGTTTGTGTGCTATCTTTTGGTGGTATTGCAGCACGTAAGGTATCGACATCAAATCCTTGGGGTAATTTAACTCATTCATGTAATAGCTTAGCCAAGAATCTTTGATGGTCTAGCATGACAATTTTATCCACTAGAGAGGAAACTTTAGGATTTTGAGCAGCAACCTCTACCTCTTCTATGTATGCATTTCCTTTTTTATCCCTAATGAGGAATTGTTCAAAAAGGTTTGTTATCTTTGGTTGCTCGTGAGATGAAGGTCCCAAATTTGTGTTGTATTGTGTTCCAAAGGTATTGTCATGTGGATCATTAGATTTTTTGTCAATATTTAAAGTGGTAGTGTAGTTGTAAATGTCTTCATCATCATTAAAGAAATCCATGGATCTGCACTTCTTTTGTAATCTAGTTTCAACAATAATATATTTTCTCAAAATGTCAAATGAAAATGATATGAGATTAAGACTATGTTTTTAGTATTTTTGGAATAAGATATGCCTAAATGTAATGCAACTATTTTTTTTTTACTTTTTGTATTTTGAGAATGTCTAAATGAGGTAATGACAATGTCACTATAATCTAAAGTATGACCAAGTATAAAAAGGGAATGATGCTAATGCAAAGTGTTATGAAAAATATGATATGCAGTTGAGATGACTATGGTATGAACTATGCACCTTTATTGTGAAACTTAAGGAAGGAGTTACTAGCCAACCTAAGATAGTCCAATGTTTCCAAATAAAATTATCAATGACCTCAAGTAGAGTGGATGACAAGTGACAAGTTTGACAAGGTGAGTCTTAAACTAGACTAATGAGATTAAAGGTTACACTGAAATGGAAATGAATAATGTGGAAAATGATAAGGCCAATGATAAATTTTCTTTGTAGCAATAGGCCTATGATAAGATATGGTAAGTTTCCCTTTTCCAAAGTTTTCAAAAAGATGCATGTAACCTAAGATTTGTTTAAGTGATGCAACTAAGCTAAATGAATGTGATGGAATGATGGTAGATGAAGTGAGAAAATCCTTGGTTTAAACAACTTGTTTGGAAAATTTTGGCTCAATTTATGTCAAAGTTGAAATGTTGTCAGATTTTGGTGTAATTTTTTTTTAAAGTCTATTTTTGAATACACACACAAGATATAGCAAACAAAATGTTTGATTTTAACAATACAAGCACAAATCCTAAGGTTGGAAAGGACTATATTCACTGGATTTCATGTGGGTTTCACTAGTCGCACTTATTCTTAGAGGGTGACCTAAAAGCTTGGCCATATTGGCTCCCCTCCATTACACTCACTTCTCTGGGTCAACCAAGCTTTGATCCCTCATAGATATCCCATGAAAGGCTCTTCACCTCTACTAAGAACCATGAGAATGTGGATGCCTTGGCAATGATCGTTGTTGCACCAACAAATAGAAGGGTTTTTGGCTTCTAAAACAAGAGGTGTGTAGTAAGGGAATCTATGAATAGAAATCCCATCTGTAATATCCTAAGAACTAGGAGGTCCACTCCCACTCTCATCACCAGCAAGTCTTGCTAGATCAAGGGTCTTGAGGCTTGGCTTCGAATGATGCTACCCACTCCTTGGGGTACAACTTTCATTCTTCCCCCTTTGATATAACCTATAGGAAAACATGCTCAAGGTCAAACCTTGAGGTGAAAAAATCCCCAGGGAAACCTCTCTTAAGAAAAGAAAAAGACCAATGTGTATTTCTCATCACCCACGATCACACAAGTGCACAAGGGGATTGGATACGTACACACTAGATCGGGTAACACAAAATGTGCAAGTGCACCAAACACAGAAGACAAGGTTCTTTTAAAGAACCAAATTAAATGTTATCTAATCTAAAAATAAAATTGGTTTCAAAATCGAGCCTTTGACAAACGTCGTGCACCAAATTTCATTAGTAGTTTCTAATTTTTAGTCTTCGACAAACATGTGTTTATGTTTTCAGCTTTTCAACTCTCTGACATGCGAACTTGCAAAATTCAAAATCAACTGTTGGCCCTCGAGACAACAATTAAACTATGAAAGAAAAATACATTAAATTAAGAAAATTAATCTAGATTAAAAACTAATCCAAAATTAAAATTAATCTAAAATTAAAAGCTAATCTAAATCAAAGTTAATATAAATTAAACATTAATCTAAAATTAAAAGTTAATCTAAATTAAGAGTCAATCTAAAATTAATAGTTAATCTAAATTAAAAACTAATGTAAATTAAAAAAAGAACTAATCTAAATTAGAATTAAATTAAATCTAAACTAAATCAATTCTAAATGAAATTAAATCTACATTCTAAATTAAGTCTAAATTAGAAACTAAATGTAAGTTAAAAAGCTAAATCTAAATTAGAAACTATATGTAAATTAAAAGCCAAATCAAAACTAAAAACAAAAAGCTACATTAAAAGAAAAAGCCAAATCTAATTTAAAAGCTAAAAGCTAAATTTAAAATTAAAAGTTAAAATCTACATTAAAATTTAAAATCTAAATTTAAATTTAAATCTAAACTAAAAGTTTTAAATCTAAATTAAATGCTAAATCTAAACTCATTTGAGATGGTGAATGTTGAAGACATAAAATGCATTTGTTGAGATGGTAAATGCTAAATACATCAAATACCTTTGCTGCAAAGACAAAAAAAAGTTGATTTTATGAGCATAAAAGACCATCAAAACCTCTATTAGATTTATCCTAGCTATTTGTGACTTCAAATCATGCCAGGAAAATAGATTTTACAATTGTCTCTTCATGTATAATGGTAAAAGTGAATAGTGCAGCAAATATTTCCTCAAAATTTAAAAATGTTTGACATTATTCTTCATTTATTCATATGCATTCAAGGTACAAAAAATTGTTTACTCATCATTATTCTTCATTATAGAAAATTACATTTGAGATTACTTATCAAACGTGCACCCAAGTAAAAATATGTGAAAGTATTTCATATGAGATAATAGCAAACTTATCTAAATCAAATCCAATTTTAAATTAAGAGCCAATGGATTATTTAAATCTGCAATACACTACAATTAGAAAACAATTGGGCCTTCATGTCACATTCACCATTTTGTAGATGCTGAAAATGAAAAAGCTAATTGAAACTCTAATCAAATTTAAAGCATTTCCAACATTACATCAATAAAGCCTTTTCAAATGAAAACATATGCAATATTAAAATTAATCTAAACTAAAGAAAATGCCTTCAACGAAAAAATAAACTCCATTGTCATCCTCTCTACAATATCTTGTCTTTGCTCTTAGGTTTTTGCAGCAAAAGCACAAGAGGTGATGTAGAATTGGATTCAAGAATTATTTGTGAAATCAAAAACTGTGTATCCCAAAAAGTGAGGAGGAAGTTTTTATAGCTGAATGCCTAATGTCAAAATGAGAAATGAGAAATGAGTGGAGTGATTTATGCCATGATTCATGTTTGGAATCTCAAAATGTGCAAATTTGAGCTAATTCCATGGAAGTGATTTATGAGTTTAATGTGCAATTTTGAGCTAATTTCATGGAAGTTGATTTATGAAGTTAAATTATTTAATGGAATATATGAATTTATTTAATGATTAATGAAAATGGATAAATTAATGATTTATGCAAATGGACAAGTTAATGGATTTATGAAATGGTTAAATGATTTATGAATATGTTGATGGTTAGTGAAACAATAAATATTTATGAAATGGGATAATGAAATATGCAAATGGATAAATAATGGATTAATAAATAAATGATTATATAAATGGATTATGGTTATGAATAAATGCTTATAATATTTTGGATGGATAAATGATAAATGATTTAAATGATTAAATGATATGAATGAATGCTTATAAATGATTTAATGGATAAATTGATAGATTATTTAAATGATTAAATGATATGAATGAATGCTTATAAATGATTTAATGGATAAACGATAAATGATTTAAATGGTTAAATGATATGAATGAATTCTTATAAATGATTTAATGGATAAACGATAAATGATTTAAATGATTTTATGAATATAGCGATATGATTATGTGGATGATTAAATGAAATATACAATGGACAAAATGATTACGAGGACATTTTATGTGTCTACAGAAGGAAAAGAGTTGTTAAGGATATTGTTCATACCTAGTGTAGTAGTGTCAATACTAGGAGTGAAAGAGCTAGACAACCCAAGATCCACAATGATTGTGCTATCATGGGATGACATGAGTCTCAAACTTTGTCTCACTATCGTATTAGCAATAGGACACCAAATACTCATACAAGGGCTACTAAATGCGAGATGAATACAAATGCAATATAAGCTAAGAAAAATGAAATGCTTGTAATAGAAATTCTAGAAACTAAAACAAAAGGAAATAACAACAAATAGAACTTCAGAAACAGAGCTTTAAATGCCAAAAAATGTAATGCAAAATAAGCACTGGGACTGATTCACCCAAGGTGGCCAATAAATCCCAATGATATATTTTTTAAAATTTTTAGAAAATTTCAATTGAATTTTATGCTTCTTATGTTTAATGATCTATATGTTAAATGAAAATGAATATTTTGTTTGATTTTCAATGAAATAAGATGCAAAAGTGCAAGCTATATGAAACCTAGACCTACAAATCACACACAAAGGAGAGGGGAAAATTTTGTTGGGTTAGTGGTTAGGGATTTTCCTTGGTCAAACCCCTTTGTTGGTAATTATTTAACTTGAAATAGAGTGAAATATGAATGGATAATGATGAATGAACAAGATGAGATGTTGCAACTAACCAAACCCTAGCAATGAAGTGCTGAAAACATGTGTGAGATGGCTCCAATGGATGTAGATCTTGACTCTTTCTTGAAGGTGATAGATCCTGAATGAAGTACTTTCTTGAATCATAAAATCCTACATCACAACTATTAGCTAAAAAACAAACATGATGAATGAAGTATTTGACACAATGATTGATGCTTGAATGCTACTCTTGATTATCTACCCTTGAATGCTCTTGTGAACTCAAATTTTCTATATGCATGAATACTTGAATGCTTGTTAGGAGAAAATGAGTGAAATAACCTTGTATTTATACTCAATTATGCAAGAATTCTCAAAATTACAACACTACAAGCTGACATCAGATGTAGGAGAATAAAATCCCACAAATAATTTGAATTAATTTTTATTTTTGGCTAAACGAGACTCATTCATCCAAGGTGGCGAATGAGTCCCATTAGGCATAGTTTATGAGACCATTTTTAAAAATTCTTAGAAATGTGTAAAACAAGGTTTGGGGCCTAAAAACCTAGGTGGGACTCATTTTCCCAAGGTGGTGAATGAGTCCCAGATCACTAAATTTGGGTCATTCAAGCCTAAAAAACATGAATTATGATTGGCTAATGATTGGTGTCAAGAGTATCCTCGAAAAGATGCATTAAATGAGGCTTGTGGATGGAAAATAAGGTCAATTAAAGCATAAAGAAGCCTAATTAATAATGAAAAGCCTAGAAAAGTGTGAAAGTGTGTTACAAAAATTTAAAATAAGAAAAGATTAAGATTCATTTTGATTATAAAGAGGTTTATTAGGTTCAATTAATTAATAAAACCTTAGAAAAGTGTGAAAGTGAGTTACAACACTTCACAACACTTTAGCAAGGTATCATTTAAATTCATTAGTTCACAAGGGCCCTAGACCTAATGTGAATGTGTTAACCACATTAAAACACTAAATCAAGGAAATATTAAGCTCAATTCAACAAGGAGGGGCTAAACAAGTGTGAAAATGTCCCTGACAACATTTTTAGATACTGCACTTACAAACATACTCACATGAGGGATCAATAATATATTTGGATATATATATATATGTATGTATGTATATATACACTTAACAAATGTGTGTATCATCAAGAATTTGATACAAAAGGGTAACCTAATATATATGTGTAAAAATATTAAATATGTATATGTAGGCATATGTGTATATGTGTATGTATGTATGTATATCAGAAAATTACTTGATGAATAATGATAATATGGATATGTGAATTCACATATCAAATGATGCTTGAAAAAGTATATTATAAATATATGATTGTAAATATATGTTATGTATATAATATAATATGTGTATATATTATATTATATAAAGTATATATATAATGTATGAATATGTGACTATTTATTAGCACTGTTCTATACATATGATTAACACTTGATATACCTTGAAATGCATAAAACACATATATATGGTAAGCGTATATAGAAGATTATGACTATGCTTTGAAGGCGTAGCCATATTGAGATTGATTCACATATACTATAGAGACCAATTCACAAAGGTAAGCTCTTAGATCAATGAATTTAAATGCTTAAGCATAAAGTGCATGAGTATTGAGTAGCTCTTAGAGATATAGATAGTCTTAGATTGTTGAGTATACAATAGAAGACAACACATAGTTATAGGAGGCTTTTGAAAAAAATTCTCTATTTCTTGGGAGTCGATTACCATTACCAAGCTTTGGGGCTGATTTATTAATCAAACCACTGGCTGAATAGGTAATATTTGTGGTTGTATTCTATGGGCACATATTACTCTTGTTGTCTACGTATGAAGAATTTGTAATCTGAAAACACTGAGCAACCACTAAGTCGATGTATGATGAAAGAATAAGTCAACACCTTTTGTGGAAAGCTCATGGACTTAGTAAACTCTAACTACATTCATAAAGGCATGTATACAAGTTGAGGACTTTGTAAAATTGATGTATTATGTGAATCGACTCATACCAAAGACTTAGTCAATGCAAGCTTGGTGTTGCATATCTGATGTTGACTGTTTCTATAAGAAGGAAACCACACCATATTTGAGAGTGAATAATGATGCTTTGGCACCACATTTGAATCCTTATACCTATAGATACCCATTATGAATGCAAACAAAAATATATCATGTGGAGATTTGAATTAGTCTCTAATTATTGTCGATCAAAAAGGCTGATCTATAGTTGTTTTAACTGAGTAAGTGCTTACATGTTCACCACCTTTTAGCTATGATATGTGTGTTGTTGTGCATGCTTGATTCTGTTAGAACTTATGCCTAAACTATAGACTAAGTAGTTACCTAATTTCTATATAAATAGTCAAGCTAGTGCACTTGTTTAGGACGCATTCCTTGAGCAAGTTTCTACATTCTATTTTACAATCTTTTCTACAATATTATGCCTAATACAATGAGTGTCAGCTTTGAGCATAGAGAGAGTTTGTTATTATTTTGAGAGAAGTATTTTCCAACTTGTGAGATAGTGCTTATTGAGACTTTGTTGGAGGATCTATAACAAGCTAGTTGTTGTTTTGGAAATGCTATGTTTGTAACCAATCAATCAGAAAATATTATCACATGCATGAGGATATTCTTCCCTTGTTTGTATTAGTTTTCAATGATTTTCTTCTTGATCGTTTAAGCTATTCTTTTATAGTTACTTGCATATAGGGAAAAGTAAGGCTTTCTTTGAAAGAAAAGTGGAAAATATTTACTCTATTTGTGTAATATTTGTAATTACTCCATGATAGGAGAGATTGTTTGTCATAGTATTGTTATTATACTAGATATGATTAAACATGGATAGCTTAAGGGATACTCATAGCTAGTTACTTAATTATGCTAGATGGCTAGTAGGTTACTTTTGGGATTGTTATCCAGTGAAGGGAGGGAACTAGTACTTTGGTTAATGAGTTGTGTTACCTTAGGTTGTGTTTAAGAGATAGGTTATCCTAGGGAGTCTCTTTCCCATGGAGAGGGATTGCCTAAGCATAGATATAATGGCCTTAACTCAAAAAAATCTTTCTATAGTGTAAGTGAATGGTAGACCATCACTCAAAGTACTAAGTGAGCACTTTGGCCAAAGTAGTGTGATTTCCTAGGGCTCCACTATCTATTCACTGTGTCCATTTAAATGCATGAGGGTTACTTAGCATAGGTTACAAATCCTAGTCATGTAGGGAAAAACACTAAGCTTAGAGTGGTATGTCGTATGAGGTTACCCAACGAATCTCTTTGTCGAAGGGTAGGGGAATCTATAATTGATAGATGTGCAGGGGACCGTATATGAGTTTTTAGTTGGAAGATAAGTGCTTGAGTGATACTTGTCCTCCTTAGCAGGCCATAGAAGACCAAGGTTTTAAAAGGTGGATTCCTGGACCATCTATATCTTATGCTTCGAATGGTGGAGTTTTTTTTGTAATTGTTTACATTTTTAGAATATTGTAATTTGTGAAATTATTATATTGGAATGGAATCCTTACTAAATATTGTATGACATCTTTGTTCAGTATGATATCTATGTTTTGGGAATATTCTTATAATTACTTTAGCTTGCAATGACAAATTGGAATTTGTGTTATTATGCATGTAATTTACATTCTTAGAAGATTTTTTTTAATTTCTATGTCATGGCATCATGATTTATTCATTTAAGGTGAAAACAATGGAAATTTTACTGTCAAGAACACTGGGGTTGTTAGATGTGGTATCAGAGGTACCAGGTTCTACACTGGAACCTATGAGCTCATTACGTAAGTGTAACTTAAACCTTATCATAGATAATGGTTGAAATGTTCTTATGCCAAGATGGCAAGAGAAAATAACATGGAGAAATGAAAAGGAAGAAAATATTCCTTGAAACTTGTTTAGGTTTGGGACTATATAAGAGTTGTCCCTAGAGGGAAAACTCCTAAACCAAAATCTTACTATTATATCCCCTTGGATTGTGGAGGATTATGAAATTAGGTTATGTAGGAAGGTTAGGAAGTATAACCAATATATACCTTCATCCTACAAGATAGATATAAAACTCTGAGGGAGAGAGAGGATTGAGAAAATCTCCCTTATTCATAGCAACCTATAGCTTTAAAGAGTTAGGGATTAAGTGTACTACGAATCTATGAGTATCCATTATTGGCATAATTTGGATCGAAGTAGAAATTCAATGAAGGAGGTAACCAAGAGGTTGGAGAAATCCTGACTTGAATCTAATTTTTGAGCAAGGTTAGGGACTTGTAAGAAAAAGAGTTAGTACCTTAGGAGTAAGGGAAAAGAACAAAATGGTTAGAAAAAGAAGTAATCAACAAAGTGAACATGTTTCCACCAGCCATAACTAATGAGAAAAAAATGGAGTTTTGATTAAGATGAGAAAAATAAACCAAGTAACCTTAGAGTGTTTAGGGTCATAATGTACCAAGAGTTGGGACAAAGTCACTTGGAAATGTGATTGTGAGAAAGAAGCTTGAAAAGGTAAATCGTATTGATCTAACAAGGGTTTGAATAGTACATAGATTGGTTGGAGTATGAGCAAAACTCACTAATGTGTCAATGTAAACCAACATACGCTAGAGGTTCCAAAAGGAAATGGAATACAACATGACACCATGTTTCAAATCAATAGAAGTTGTAAGAAAACAACGCTCTAAGTTGAAAGGTACATCAACAAAAGAGGCTTTGTGGGTGTAGTGTCAAAAAATTTCATCGCTTACATTTTCACACTTGATTTGGGAATAATTAATGTTTAATTGGAATTAATGTCACCTTGATGTAGTGTTGTGATGTGTTTTACACATCCATATTAGGTCTTGGGCTCTTTTAAGCTAAATAAACTTAACTCTGGCTTAATGTATGTTGTAAAATATATTTATTTAAACTTTCACATTAAATTTAAGAGGCTTTGTAAACTAAGGTGGACCTAATCTAGTGTTGTAATGTGTTTTACACATTCACATGGGATTTAGGGCCCTTCTAAGCTAAATAGACCCAATTTTTCCTTAATTTAATGTAAAATGTATTTATTTACAGTTTCACATTAGATTTTGGGTCCTATTACATTTATAACCTTAATATCATCATTAATAGGCCTCTGTGACCCCATATTATGCATCCAAAGGCATATTTCAATAAAAAACCCAACAATATCAACATGTGAGCTTAATTTACACACACCCCAACACTTTAGCTAGTAAAATAGCATAGGTGTGGGACCCATTCGCCACTTTGGGCAAATGAGTCCCATCCAGGTAGGACTGTTTCACCCAGCTTGGCGAATGAGTCCCATTTGACCTATTTTGAAGGTTTGAGTGGGAAAAATTGGGTTTTAATTTTAAATTTATTCTATGTCGGCCTTTTGGATCTAATACACAAGATATTAGGATGGATTGCCTATATAAATGAGCTTTTAAATCACTATTTCACATAATCATTCATGTTATCAAGTAAAGCACTCAAGAGTTAAGCATTCCAAGACTTCCCAAGATCATCTAAAGAGCATTCAAGGGTAGAATTATTCATCAATTGTTGTAGCAATTCAAGATCTGTCATCATGTCAAGCATATCAAGCATTAAGCATGTTAT